>PNEQ01027348.1:0-19857 GCA_003012365.1 Medauroidea extradentata
CTTACGTTGTGCGGGACAACTCTATATTATGGTACAAAACTCGAAAAACTTATTGATGTACGAAATAAATGACAAACCACATGAGTAACTCCATGAAACAAAAAAGCGGGAGATTGGAACTACTAATCGGGAGGGCGGGAGATCAGGTAGAAAATCGGGAGTCTCCCGCCTAAAGCGGGAGGGTTGGCAGGTATGGATATTCAAGGTAGCACGGCATTGGAAGTTGTGCGATTTCGCCGGCACACAGAAAATCCGTGAATTTTTTAGATACGTCCGTAAAACCGTAATATCGAGATTTCCATACAAATTACGGACAATCCGTAAAAGTTGGCAGGTCTGCTAATTTAGTGTGGGAGGAAGAATTATTATTTATACTCGAGATATGTGTATTGAAAGCAATAATACAAACACAATATGGTGTGATTTATTAGGGCAACATAAAATATACAGTTAAAAAAAGAAGCCAAGTATTTTTCCACCAAGATGTTTTCTCCTTGCTTCTTCGTGGTCCATTATGCCTCCGCTGGTTGTCAACACCACATATCTGAAATTAACCAACAGCACAATATACCACACAAAAGCAAACACTTTAACAACAGAAAAACACTAACATATTGCTGCCGTTGGCAGACAACAGAAAATGGTTAGCTTCTGGAATATAAATTAAATTTTGATATGACCAATGGTATAACCAGAGGCCTATTTTATGATGCTATTTCGAGGCAAATTTCCTTTTCAAAATGACCCATTTTGCATTGAGACTTTTTTAAATGTTTGTTGCAACGGGAGTTTAACTATAGTTTTGCCACAGAGCAACAAAATGACAGTACAGAGGCCAGGCATCACATGAAAAATAACAAAACCAGAAGTACCAACTATTGAAACTTTCACAACCATGCAATGTGCTCTTTGCTTTATTATTGTGCAAAACAATAGCAGAAATTATAATTTGGATGAATGTTATCATATGCATAGTCTAATGCAAAAGTAGGTATATTTTTTTCAAAGATATTGCAGGACCTGTCATTTTAATACAGTAGAAGCATGTTTCTCAGGGGACCCACAAAATGTTATCTTTATAAATGGGAAAACATTGTAAGATGGTAAACAATTTTAGGGACCAAATCCCAGTAACCTTACAACCAGGAAAACACTAAGTGGAAACATTGTAACCAGGATCTACTGTATTATCAAAGATTGTTTCAACCACGAATGTGGTTCCAACTTGTAGCGTGGCTAACCTCACATGTTAATAATCTACAGTACGTGTTTAGTGATCTTTACAACAATGGTACCTGAGAGTTTGTCTACGTATTAATTGTACTATTATTGCTTACAAGGAAGCACGTCAGTGGAAATTTATTCAATAATTAATTTCCAGTAACTGTGAACTAGTTTATTTAAAATAAGTAACATTAAAATTACCAATTTGAAATAATTTTATTTAAAATTTAAGTGTTTCTACTTGATTCCCTGTTATTTTTCAATAGTATGTTTTTTGGCTAAAATTGTCTACAAATTGTATTAACAAAATTATATATTTATTATCAAAGTTTGGAGCATGAGGAGGACAGAGATACCACGCTAAATTCACTCTTCCAAAAAAAAAAAAAACTTACACTTTACTGCAAGACAGGCCTATAAAGACAACTGTTAAGAAATTAGCAACCAATAGAATAACAGACTGTCTTTGATTGGCTATATAAATTTTTAATTTAATGTTTCATTCACTTAGAAACAAAATTATTACTTAATATAATCTTGGCAGCCTCTTCTTTGCCAATTCACTGTCACACTTTAATTCACAATCCTTTTGTTGAGTCAATGCTTCCTTATAACGTGCATGAGAATTACGAGCAGCATGTCCTTAGTAATATTGGACACGAAACTGTCTAAGCCACCAGATGCAACAATTCCATCATATACTTGCCGCTGAGCTATTAGAGACTCCTCTCCACGAAACATTTGCGGTTTATGGAGAAACCTCGCTCTTAGTTAGCGCTGCCATTAGATAAAATTAATACAAGTTTTACAAAAGGAAAAAGTTCATCAGAATCCTGCACCAAGAGCAACTGTTTCATCCAGAAATGGTCAAGTCTATTATCTTTCATAGAACATTTTTGAACGCAGCCTGAACATCATCTTTTCCACACAATGATCTGAGCTGACAATCAATTTTGTCAACCTTGCGACCAGGTACAGTAAAACCTCCATTAACGAATATTCTACTTAGCGAAAAACCCTGTACAACGAAGTAAAGATTTGGTCCCGCCAAACCCCCATAAGAACAATGCATTTTTAACCTCCAAATATCGAAATTTACTTTGTTCACAACGGTAAAATTCTCTCTACAACGAACGACCAGTTTTAAAAAAATCACATGTCAATAATTATATTCAACAAGAAACTATTTTTTTATTTTCCTCGCGCTGAAAGTACGTTAAAAACCATGATGCATACAATAAAAAACTGTAAATAAACATAAACAACACGTCTTCAGTTCCATAGTTTAAAGATACACACAAGGTGCGCATGCGCCACTTCACATAAAATGGCCGCCTAACTCTTAGTTGCAACTTCAGCGCTCGTGGTGGCGGAATTCCATACCATGGTTTCGGCAAGATAACCACTCCGAATCCCATATTTCTGTGGTTAAAAGTGCGCATCCCAACAGTGTACATCATCTGTGACATAGGCCTCTGTTGTTTGTTTTGCTTTTCTATCGCCGAATTAATGACGGTATTTTGAAGTCTAATATTTAGCACGTGGTTAGTTGTAACTTTAACGTGGATGTGTTTGAATGAAATGATGCGGCAGATAATAATAATAACTCTGATCATCAAAGTGATAGTGTGAGATACTGTAGTTAACGATTTCGACATTCGCGTCCAAACCTACACTATCAGCCATAATTTCAAATCGTAGGCAGATAGAAAACAACACTGCCTTTGTTTGCGTAAATAGGAAACGTATTAAAGTATGTAAAAATGAAGTCTTGTACAAGGAAATTAGATTGGTGCTTGGAGGTTAGGGGCATTAAAAAGTAATCCTTTGGGACTTATTTTTTAAGGAAAGGCTTGGCATGAAGTACTTGAAATGTGAGTAGAAAATTAGTAAGCATCCAGTGGCTGGCATTTCAAATTTAAAGTCATTGTAACACACTATGTATGAAGTTATCTGGTGAAGAGCTTGGTGTAACTCTGATATTCTAAAAACTTGGCAACCTAACGTGAAGTTCCATGTGCAAGACATTTTCAGTTGTTCATAATCTCAGCAATATTATCTTTTTTTTGGTTGCTTCTATAATTCCCAGGATATACTGTGAGTTGTCGACCAAAGTTTTGTAGTTCACGTGAAATTCTATATCGAGTAGAAATCAGTTGTATAAAACCTCTATTTAACAAACCCCCTTACAACAAACATGTCATTTTTTGGTCCCTTGAGTTTTGTTAAATAGAGGTTTTACTGTATAAGGTTTTTGTCAACAAGTATGTTTAGTGTCTGTCTAAAACACCTTATTTGTACAGCTGGCCGCGATACAACAGCAGGATCCAAACACGAAATGCCTTCTGTAAGGGGATATTTCAGTGGTGAGCACTAACATTTTTTTTCATATAACTTTTGATAACTATTTCTACATTCATTTTTTAACGGTAAAATTTCTAGTTGTTAAATATTCTTAGTCTTCTGCAGGGCATTCCTTGTAGCATAACCTATGTCAGTATGCTTAGCATTCAAACACATCTTTCTTCACAAATTTTGACATAATTCTGATAATCAGTGAATTTAGTGCCATGGGTGCATCTGACCAAGGCAATCACAAATGGCTCTACAGTTGCTGCAAGTGGGTGGAAACATGTCAATTTTGCAAGCAATAATTCGTCCTTCATTGCTTCTGACACAACTGTAAAGCTACTGCATTGAGGAGACTTCAGTTTTGAAATCTCATCAACATATTTTCCAATGCTAGGAAATATTGTTACTGTTCTTTCTGCCACTTTTGTATTTTCTACCCAGCGCACCGAGCAAAACTTCAACGGAAACAAAGTGGAACATGTCAATGAAGTACATATAATCACTTCGTGCTGGAACATTTTTAAACAAAAAATATATTGGCCTCAAAGAGTCCATAATTTACCATCCTGTGAATTTCACTGCATTTTTGAAGGCACCATGAAGAGTATGCAGCCCGCAACTTCCTACGTGCAAAACTGAAGCTTCACCATGACCCCTCACTAGTGTATCTTTTAAATCCCTCAAAGCTTAACATTCACATTAGGTCCGTCCATTGAAAACTGAATTATTTTATTTGTGTCGATTCCACTAGAGCCTTCAACAGATCTGATGTGCTATACTAGAAACACAGCTATTTTTCTCATCCCAAATCCTATATCACCACGTCCATTTGACCCTTCTGAGTGACTTTATTTACTCTCTCGTCAAATCCTACTACTACCTGTGAAGCATTACAACATAGGTTTACTACATTATGATGGAAGTTTGGTGCCACACTACACATTAATAGGTACAAAATGTTTGTCCTCCCTTAACTGTATTTTACCCGCTGTGCTTAAGCCTGGGAACATTACCTTAAATGATGACATTTTTTTCGGCACTTCACAAAGAATTGTGCGACGTCACTGTCGAGGCACACCATATAATTTCGGCCCGAGTGGTGGTGTCATTTAACACAAATCTAGTCGAGCCACGTAACTTATATAGAAAGAATTTTATTAATTAACAAACAAACGACAAATCAAAGCCTTAATATTTACAATTATTTCTCTGGGCGTTTTAACTATTTTCAAGGTAGCACAGTAAGGTTAATTTTCTATTTCAAGTCACTTCACATTTTTTTGTATTTTAAATTCTTTTGTGCAGTGTTCTTATAGCCTAGTCTTTCTCAAGTGTGTGTTTGTTTTTATTGATTTTATTTGTATGTTTTGTTGTTCTGTTAGTTAATTTTGCCTCTTGGTTGCTGTTATGCATGGCTGTTTTGAGCAGGAATTTCAGCGATTCTAAACACTTGGATATATATTTTATAACTTCCATTCCATTAATTAGTTTTCTTACCGAAGCACACCAGCACAACACCAGCTATATTGGATCGCAGAACTCCACCCACTTCTCTAATTACAAGCGCGTCACTGGTGTCTTAACTCCCCTGTTGGCTAAGCTGTTTCTACAGACCGGGCGGCCACTCATTGGAACAGCAAATATACAATAAATTGAACATGTTGATATTTGGTCACTAGTTTAAACTTAAAATAACGTATTCATTTCATTCTTACCGTGTCATACTGTACACAATAGGCCGAAGCAACCACTGCATACATAAACTATACTTTTGTCGCTAATAGCAGACTGTTTCAGGTTTTGTTTTTTAGAAACCACACAGTCCATCTCGTATTGTCACACGGCGCTGTAGTATATTTAATTGTATTGCTGCACAAAGGAGATACTACAGACACTTATAACTTTAGTCCCAGCCATACCTGTTCTTATCACAAAGACAACTAGGTTTAACTCACAAAGTTTGAATTTTACTGTTTTAAATTAAGTAACTAGGGCGTATGACTAAATAAATTATCAACATAGGCTTATAATACTTTTTTGTTTGAAATACTCATAATATTTGATAACCAGCACGTATAACACAAAACGTCTTGGGACAGATTCTAGAATTCCTTGATGGGAGGTGTGCACTCGAGCCGTTCTTGCTCGTACCCGCGAGGCAAATAGCCTCTGAAACCCAGGCTCCTGCAGTCTAACACAAGTGGGCCTACACCAACTGAACCCCTTCAATTAAACACAAGGCAAGTCCCGAGATCTCTACCAATACATACTTATTGCTATTGGAGATCAAGTTGCTTGCAGAAAACCTTCAATTAGAGACATAAGATAAGCCAATAACATTTTGAAACGACAATTTTCATCAATTCCGATTTCATGCACAATATAATCCCATTCGAATCACGTCGACCTTTCTTCCAACTCAAAGTATTTTAATAGTAATCCACATCAATTCAGTTCCCACTTAATAAACCCAATAAGGCCCTCCAACTGAAATGCATGGCTTTTAACTGCAAGAATCTTGTGCACTGAACCCCAGTTTCCACGCAGTTCCATTAACAACCCATCTATGCCTCAGTCTGAACGACCCTATAGGCAAGGAACTTGTCCCTGTCAACTCTTACTTGCTTCGTTCCTGACGAGTCCCAAGTTACCCAACACCTCATGTACCCCACAGCAGTTGACGGCGTCACTACTTGAAGTCCCACGTGACTTTCAGTAGGCTGTCTGTACCACTTTCTCCGTGGCAGCGATAAACGCTCTGCCGGAAGAGGTGAAGTTATTTTCACTTCTCACTCACCGACCTGCAGTCCCGACGATATGTCCACACCATAGCTCAACACATTGCCGCTCTTGCGAGCTCTCGCTCACGCTAGGATAATCCCTGACTCCCCACCCAACAGATGATTTCCGGGGTACTTTCTCCGTTCCCAACTCGTCCAGCCGACTCGGGTCGTCCAAGGGAACCGCGGGTTCAGAGCACCACCTCTCTCTACCACACCTGACACAAGAGTAACCTCTCATCACCAGGCGCACACACCTTTTCCCCTCCCTCCGCCGACACTACCCCTTCCCCTCCTCCAGGCCTACCCTTCCATGGCCAGTGGAGTGGCAGGTCCGAAGTCAAAAGGGAACGGCGCAGTTCAGACGACTGGAGCACACACAACGGAAAACTACTAAACCCCAACCCAAAAAAACCTCGGACATGATTCTTACACAGTTCCTGAATACGGGAACTGAACCACAACAGTTCACACTAACCACGATGCCAAGTCTACATTGGTCAGCACTACTTTCTATCTCCTCGCGCAACAGCTTATAACCAATTATTACAGCGAAAAACTACACTTTCAAAGTGCAACCTATTCAACATTGTAACAAACATCAAGTAATAAAGTCATATTACTACCTCAGGTTAGAGAAGAAGACTGAACATCACGCCACTTTTACACAAGAGCACAGCATTAACTTACAATAAGTGCCACAATAACGCGTCTGGTAACAATCTTGTAGCAACATTGTGTACACACACTTACCCAAACTGACGAGACGGAAGCAAGTTATTTGTCCACTTCTCAATGTCGTTGATGGGAACATCAAACCTCGGTGATATTACACCACACTTGTTGAGTCGCCCGGTCAGATTGACGACAATCTTGCCTGCTCTGTGGTCATCCACTATTTCAAACTCTCCTATATAACCTGCAACATTCAACGCAACACAACCAAACACTGATATTAAATACAAGTATAGCCAAGTCCCTACTAATTGTTGCTAGGCTCTTAGATAAAACTACAGAGTACACCCTTTTCTGAAATAAAAATAATGGTTGCAATGTACACTGCACAAAACAGCGGGGAAGGCAGAACATATAGAAATGTCCCGCTACACTGATATGGGAGAGTAACGGCAGTTACACAACTGAAAACTTAATATTTGACTTTACGATAGTTTTAGTAAACGGCTTGTTATGGACTCTTACACAAGTGAGTCAACAAAGTTAGTCGAGCAACCTTGTTTTTTGATTCCAATAAACTGAAAACTTAAAACTCAAGATGGCTGTTTGCAAAGAACCAACTAACGTGTCTCTTGAGTTGCGTGGGGGCTAAATGAAGAGAGACTGTGTTCAGGGGAAGGTTAAGAAGACCCATAGGCGCCAGTACCGCAGTTTTAGCTCGGCGAAATGTGAGCACGAGATGTCTTTCTCAGGTCATGTGGCTGACGATGCATGTAAACATCAACATTGCCACGTGCTTTTATTTACATAGGCTTGTACAATATTTACATTACACTGCTCCGATAAATGTTATCTAAAATATCTACTCATTAAATGCATGGGTGCTGAATATATGCTATACTCAGTAGTAATCTTAGTTATAAATACCTGCGAGTAACCGTCTCATAACACTGGTTTCTCTGTGTGTACTCGAACGGCGCTATAACTGTTACGAATCTCGTAAATGTATGCACAGAATATTCTAACTTTTAAACTAAAACCGCCACTAAAAACACACTACACATGCAACTCAAGAATACAAATTCTGTTCAGCATACTGCTATGAACGACGACGCATATAAAGAGAAACACTAAATAACGTATTTTCTTAATGTGTAAAACAGGGAGAAAAAATGCTGTTTCTATTTCCAAATAGGCTACTCAGGCAGGCAATCATAAAACAAAACAACTTACATTACTAATGACTTCACATAATTTACCAATGATATTCACAAACAGTCACATCTAGTACTTTAGAATGTGTATCAGAAACCCATATTCATTACAAAACGGACAAACAAACTGAATGACGCAATTCGCTTCCAAGCGAAGCAGCGAAAACCTAACTCTGATGACATCTGTTGGTGGAACTTTAAACTACCTCTGTGGCGCGAAGCATTAGCGGCGTCTGCTAACGACAATCGGCTCGGTTGCATCGCTTTGTGCTTGCGCTAATTAAATAAACCTTACAGTTAGTTGGTATGTCAATAAGAACTTAAATAAACATTTTAAAGTACATTAAATACAGAGAGGTTGTTTGCATTTGATGTTTTCAGTAATGCTGCACATATTCAAATAAGAAAATACACGGAACTACATGCAATTATTCGCTACCAACCATACAAACAATAATATGACTGTTGTTAATGTTGCGTTATATGCAGTAACGGCTAGTTATTTTTTTCAAAGGTTAAATCTTTAGTCAAGTGCTCACTTTATTCCGAATGACCTATACTTACATACACACACTTAGCCCCTGTTTGGTCCCGGTACTGCAACGTACGAAAATTACTGGGTTCAGACCAAGCCGCAACACTGGAATGAAAAACGCTATTGATGTTATGAATTTAATAGTACGTGATGTTGTACAGAGTTCTTACAACTATTACCATGGTAACGACGGCGGTTCGGCCCCTGGACAGAGAACGACTGTTGATATTACTAAATGTTACACTTTAACCTGACTGTTTCCATGTCAATTCAGGCAGCTCACAGCAAAATGTGTCAGTTGACCATCTCAAATTTTGCTGAAAAAAATATATATGTTAGTCATACAAACAAAAAGAAACATACTAAAAGCATTTTACCAAAAAAAAAAATTATTTGCAGAGATATGGCCGCTCAAAAATCTGGTAAATGTCTGAAAACAATTAAAATCTTACAAAACATGAAATTTACAATTGCATGTTATTTGGAAACCGTAAAAGTTAGCAGGATGAATTTTTTTTTATTTGATAACTATTGAAGTGAAGTTTTATTTAGGTACAAAAAAACACATAATATAGTTTGGCAAATGTACACAAAAAATTTACAAACATTTTTATAAATTGTGATCTTTTGTGTATTTTCAGAATTTTTTTGAAAGACATAGGAGATAACCAAAGCTGGTAAGTGCCACTATTGGTACTCAAGTTGTAGTTTCACCTGTATTTTTTCTAGACACCAAAAATCTTTATAACCCCAGAAAAATATTATGGAAATCGCAAAAAAGGTCCAAATTTAAATTTGTCCATTTTTTGGGTTGAATATCCCAAAAACCCCATATTTTTTTTTTAATTTGAAAATTTCGTCAAATGAAGTCCTTATTATGTATATTTATGCTGTGGTTACAGTATTCTGGATTTTTGCCTTGTATCTATGATATGAATTTTTGAAATAGGGCATTATGTGCTAGGTCAATAGCATAGCTACTTTGTCCTTGCAACAGTGACAAAGATGATAATGTGCATTGACCTTACGTGTTATTGTGATGCACAACAAAGCTGCTGAATATCATGTATTTCGTTGTAATCAAAGTTGTGAAGTCGTGCTGAATGACCACATGGAAATGGAGGTTTCACCTTCAGGAGTACATTCTGAAGTTGAATTTGACATTCATCCTTCACTGTAGGCCACTTGAAACCATTTGCAGGACCATGTGGATGCATGAACGATACAGTGACATCATTTTCTTCTCTTGAAATTCTTGAAATTTGCACCATCCACCAATTATCATCATAAACACACGCAATAAAGTCACCTACTCTGAAGTTATCAATTAAAAATGTCATTCTTTTTTATTTGTTCACAAACACTTTTTGCACATTATGAGTAACAGTTCTTGCCAAATAGACTTCTCCATCTGCCAACCAATAATGACTAGACTGAATACCGTTTACAGGCTTCACTTTATTCCATTCCTCATTTTTTTACCACGAAAGTTCTCAACTTCTTCACGTCTCAAGAGTAAGAGAGTTGTGTTTGTAAGCATTTTAGAAACTGTAGCAATGAATGTTTCAGCATCTCTGATAGCTTCTGTTGCTTCTTTGTGCAAATTAAACTTGGTAGCATAATGTTTACATAGTCCTCCTACACCATCACATGCACTTTTGCCATGACCAGTTGCAGAAAAAAATCCATTTTCTCGAGGTGTCAGATGCTCCATTTGAAAGTTCATACAGCTGGTATCTGTTTTTAAAGTGTGATGCTGCTCTATCGGATATATACACTTCTGTAGTGAATCTACGGCCACATAATTTCCCAACTTCAGTTTTTATTAGTACAGTAGCACATAATGCATGCACACTGTCATGAGTTCCATCATCGCTCACCACTGCAAAACTTTTCTTATCACCAAAATAAGCTACACATGTAAAAATTGATATCTGAGTATTTCGCCAATGGTAGCTGTGGGTCTCATCAGGTAAAATGACTGACCAGTTTTCTGCAAAATCAAAGTGCAAGACTAGTGTAGGGCTTTCTGTAACAGATGTTTTCATCTTTGAAATACCATCCCTCTGAATATTTCGAACATAACTGTGACATACACCCTTTAAAATCCACCGTCTTGCATCTGACACAAACTGATCCACTGTAACTATCTTCTTGACTAGATCTCCACGTTCCCAGACAGCAAATACAACTTCATTTTCCACCTCCCCTAAACCTAATGCTTCTAGTGTTATATCTTCTGCACCTGGACAATTTCCACATTCCTGTGACCTACAATTTTCTGTGACATCTGTACACATACATTTCAAGAATAGTTCTTCTTCAACAGTTTTTTTTCCACTGATGTGATTCAAAGCAATGCACACCAGTTTCAGATTGCTACAGTAAACACATGTGCATACTTCTTTAATTGGCTGACATTTAACCCATTTCGGGCGAAGCGAATAAAACTTTGAAAGTCCTATTTTGATGTGCGGGTTCTGTACCTTCATAAGCTTGTACACTTCTTTAATTGATCTTGTCATGAAACGTTACTTTCTTGATCTTACTGCCATTCACACTAACAGAAATAACATCATGTAGCCTATGTTGGGACTTAGCCTGGAACAGTCCTTACGATCCTCGAGATAATAGGAAAGTGCTTCTTCCAAAGTGGCGGTGGGTAACGAATGTCCAGCATATGAATCAGGTATAGCATCAATTCCTTGACTTTTCTTTATTTTGCGTGATTTGTCAATTAGGTATTTTGTAGAATTTGGCAACTGTTCAGTTAGTTGACGTTTGCTGAAGTTATATGGAACCAGTGTAAGCAACCGAATTTTTTCATTTAAATTTACTGACAACACCACTCTGTACAAACATTGCACTCATCTTCAGGAAGTTGATCAGTTAATACACTCACCCCATAAACTTCTACCAGTTTTTTACTGCTGTATTTACAAGTGTAGATTCTATTTCTATTTTCTTCCTTTTAATGTAGCCTTGTCTTCTTTCTGGTCGTACTTTTAAAGAACGTTTTAAAGGTGACATTCCAGTTTAAAAGGTGTTGATGCTGCTATTTAAAACATCCACAACATCATTATTTGGTATAAAAGTTGAATCTTCAGATTTTTCAGGTACATCATGTAGGGATTCACTTAATTCAGACTTGCGTTTAACGAATGCAACACAATTTGTACACAAATTATCACTACTCTCCACTGTAACTGTGGGCCCTACAACATTTTGTATTGGCTGTGCTAATTCACCTACAATACAGAACTTCACACCATGTTTTGTATTGTACACAATGTTTTTATGTTGTTTGACATAATCAGCACAACTTACTCTTTCTGAACTGTATACTTGTGACATGTTTATCGTACAATACTTCCACTGCTACCAGAACTCAGAACGGATGTACATTCCAATGTAGATAATAGCAGACTAAACCTCACAATGCTAGGCTCAGAGTAGATATTACAGAATGCTGAGTCCTGAAAGAGGATGTTATCAACTGCCTACATAATCTATGGCTTATCACCACGCCTATATCAGCTATGCATTACCGCTGACACTGGTATTATAATGTGAATCATAACTGTGTCAGCTATGAGTGTGAACTAAACACTGGTCTTCACAGATTTGGTGTTGCCCATATGACTTGCTCTGCAGAGTTACTCTCTTATAAACTGGATTTAAAAAAATAGGTGGAAGATAACTTACCACATAGCACATAATGCCTTATTTCAAAAATTCATATCATAGATACAAGGCAAAAATCCATAATACTGTAACCACAGCATAAATATACATAATAAGGTCTTCATTTGTTAAATTTTAAATTTAAAAAAAATGGGGGTGTTAGGATATTCAACCCCAAAAATGGACAAATTTGGACTTTTTTTGCAATTTCCACAATATTTTTCTGGGGTTATAAAGATTTTTGGTGGCTAGAAAAAATACAGGTGAAACTACAACTTGAGTAGTACCAATAGTGGCACTTACCAGTTGGTCATCCCCTTTGTCTTTCAAAAAAAAAAAATTCTGAAAATACACAAAAGACCACAATTTATAATACATTTTTTGTGCACATTTGTCAAACTAAATTAGGTGTTTTTTTTGTACCTAAATAAAACTTCATTTCAATAGTTATCAAATAAAAAAAATTCATCCTTCTAACTTGTACAGTTTCCAAGTAACATACAATTCTAAATTTCATGTTTTGTAAGTTTTTAATTACTTTCAAACATTTACCAGATTTTTGAGCTGCCATATCTCTGCAAATAATTTTTTTTTGGTAAAATGCTTTTACTATGTTTCTTTCTGTTTGTATGACTAACATTTATTTTTTTTTCTGCAAAATTGGAGATGGTCAACTGACACCCCCTGCCTGAATTGAAATGGAAATGGTCACCTATACAAAGTCCAGGGGCGGCGCGAGACCAGTTCTCCCGCACATGTGCACTGCTCGGTGGTCAGACGAACAAGCCCTGCTCCTGGGAGATGGTGCGCAGAGGGCGCAGCATCTCCCACCAAAACACAACAAAATGAAATGAGATAAGTGGTAATGGCGAAATAATGAGTACACTAGACGCAATCAATAGTTAAAACATAGGTATTAGTACATTATTTATGACACTAGCAAATTTAAACCTACCCAATTAAATCTTGAAAGTTGGCAATGGCCTTAATTCAAATGACAATTACCATTGAAGTTCTGCTAGTCTGTCTCTTATTAGTTAACTCATGCTTCTAAGTACTAAACTGTCTGCAATAAAATAAGTTACATTTAAATAATAATAATGAGTATTTATCTGGAAAAGGTCACCAGTTCCGGCAAGTCTATTGTCCCCTGAGGGGTGTGGGCTGTAGGGTTCGCATTACATGTGGACCATTCCTTAACCCTGACACGGGGTAATAGAGCGAGGCCTGGGCGCACGCGTCGTACACACTCACACACTTCCACTCACCCTAGCTGCTGTCTGAGATGCCCCAGGAGATATACTAATTATCGGTGCAGCAGATAATTAGCATAGTTGTACCTTTTGTACCTGATGCCAGGGTGGTGGGCGATCTGTAGCAGGGCAAACAGTCTGAGAAAGATACGTGGATGTCTGGTTCACGTCACAACTTACGTATGTTATAATGAACAATGTTTATTCCTCAGTAAAGTTTTATCCTCCAGTATCGGGCATTAACTTACAATGTAATGGATGTGTTCTAAATATATTCTAAATCCATGAAGTTAGGTAGGCTTCAACAAAAGATAGCATTGCTTTTGGTCTGATAAATATTACATTAAATGGCATAGGGCTTATTTTTGGAATATTTACATGATACACTTTTATGGCAAATATTTAACTATTTATATAACAATATTTCCTTTTCAAGAAAACAGTTTCTCAATTGTTTTTCAACTATTGTTACACTAACAGTATGTCTGTATTGTGTATCGACAAAATATTTGCAGTAAGGGAAACGTAAAGTCAACTGTTAAAATGTACAATTGTGTATAAACCATTAAGTGGACAAATGTTTCAGCACCTGTCTGGTACAAATCTTTGGTCCAGTATCTTGTACTTCATCATCAAATAGTAGAAAGTAATGTTAATAAATAATTAACTGCTCAAGACAATTGCAGACGAAATGAGAAACATACACAACTCAATGTTTGCCAGGAATATATTACTGTAAGATCTCGGTAACAAACATGACCAGCAAGTAAAATATAATGGCAACAACTTGAACGATGTGAATCAGCGAATAGAGACGCATATGGCAGACAGAAGCATGAGATTGCAACTGAACAGTTAACAGACTGGATGTTGAAGAGGAGTTCTCGAATAGCGCATGGACAGAGCTGCAGCGTGTCACGCGTATTCTTCTTTATGTAAAGTCGCTTTACCAATTCATATTATGTTTATCTACGAAAAGAACACACACTTGCAGCTATGCTTCTGTGTTTTCAAAAATTCAGCACGTTTGTTAGAAACATAATTTTCAGGCCTTACAAAATAGCTATAAACTGTTTTTTTTAAGACTACCGTAACTCCGAAAATATTACCTGGATTCAAAAGTCCAAAGCGAGAGACATGTGTTGTTCTTTACTTCATACTATCAAAAATAAAATGTTGTAACCACCGCTTAAAGTCCCGTAGGAAAAGACTACAAGGTAAACCTTGCACGCCAGTTTGGGCGCTGCAAATAGAGGCGATATGGTTGTCTTACTGCTACACTGTTCCCATGCATCAAAGGTGGATATTCCACAATGGTGAAGACGTGCACATCGCCAGCTATATATGTATACACAGTACTAATCAGGGTATATTGATTTAAATCAAATACTTCATATTATGTTTATAACTATTTCATTTTTTGGCAGTAATTAATTTAATGTAAGGAGATGAAAATCTGCAATTATTTGACTATGCCAACAAAGCAAAACTTTTGTGAATATTTTGTATCCTTTTTAATGAGTGGATTATCTTTTCTAAATACAGTAACCTCTTTTTTAAGGAGTGTATATAAAAATCATTAAATAGAAATTATTTCTTAAATTAGAATCTGTTTTTTTTTTATTAGACATCAATTTCAATAATTTTAACCTTAATTTTGAATGCGGCAGTCGTAAAGAAGTAATCATATTTATGTGCAACATTTTACTCCAAAATGCAAACAACACTTACATGATCTTTAGTTTAGTTTGCAACATGTAATTGGTAGTTTTACTACGACAGTAGAAGTATTTTATGGACTCTGGCTGTACACAAACATAAACCTGACCAAATAACGACAATAAGTAATAAATACATGAAATTTATAAGTTACTGATATGACAGGCCACTCTGTTGAATATTTTCCAGTTCAATTCCAAAAACATTATAAAAAAATTTAAAATAAGCAGAATAACAGCTATCGAATTTATCTCCCATAACATTTGTGTCCATTTTGATAAGAAAAAATATGCCCTCAAATCTGACAGAAAGTAAGTTACTGCTTTATATATAAACACCTAAAAAAACGAAATTTTTAAACATCACTTACTTATTTAACACTTTTAACAAAAATACAAATTTCGTAGCTATTTCTATACCCAAACAATTCCTTAGCGTAGATTACACGCCATTGTACATTTAGTTGAATTTCCAAAAAAGAGAGTATGCTTCTCAAAACAACTGTACATAGAATAAATAAATGTTGTGTAAAAATATATTTTCCAAGACTTGGTGCAGCTAGGCACGATCCGGAGCCACCTACCATGAAGTTCAACTCGTACCAGTAGATTACAATTGTAAGGAATAACATTACATATAGTAATTGCTTGATTTTAAAGCAGCTGTAAAAAACTACACCGCTAAGAATATGTGATAAGTATTGTGTAAAAGAAAACTATTTCAATTTAAAAAAATTTGATTTAAATGAAAAAAAAAATTTGATTTTTTTTAATATCATGAATTCTATAAACCCCGGTACTAATGCACACAAATAAATAGTCTCCACGATAGAGTTCCGTGTCGCAGACACAGTGGAACATGTAAAGTTATTGATTTTATTAATTATAAATATAACAAAAATATTAATTTGGAGTCGTGGTTCTCTGCGAACAAATTAAATCTTAATCATGGAAAAACATATACAATGCATCTATTAACTAAGTACAGCAAACAACACAACAGGCTGACATTAATATTGTCACAAATGCGGGAAAAATTAATGAATCAACTGTAACTAAATTGTTAGGCCTACAAATAGATACTTCACTAAACTGGAAATCTCATATTGAATATTACTTTACCAAAACTGAGTTCTGCATGTTTCTCTTTACGCAATATTGTCGATATCTTAAACAAAGACACAGTAAATTAATTTATTATGCATACTTTCATTCTATCATGTCATATGGCATAATTTTCTGGGGGAACTCCACACACAATAAAAAGTGTTTCATATGCAAAAAAGAGCTATCAGAATCATGAACGGTAAAAAACAGACAAATTCTTGTAGACCTTTTTGTAAGGCGTCCAAAATCTTGCCGTTTGCATGCATATATATGTATTCAATACTCTTGTTCATGTCCAAAAACAATAATAATTTCCAGAAAAATGAACTATTCCACAAGCACAACAAGAGAATAAAAAATAACCTCCACATGCCTTCTGTAGATCCAAAACTGGTACAAAAAGGGCCTTACTACTCCGGTAGCATCTTTTTTAATAAACTTCCCAAAAACCTTCAAGAAATGTCCTCCTCGAATCCAAAACTCTTCACAAAACAGCTAAAGGATTTTCTTGAAGAACAAGCTTTCTACTCCATGGAAGAATATTTGAATCATAAACATTAGAAAGACCACATATTGTCACACACTGCACAAATCTCTTCTTTTTCCTTCTGCTTCTCTTTCCTGTTTCAGATTTACAAAACAAAGAATTTATAGTTGGTGTACAGACGGAGCTGACGAAGATTCGACATAAATTCATATACCACATGAGATAGCTGTGTCTGTATAAACATGTGTAATCGTTGTAAATGTATAAGTTTTCTATTTATTATGTAATAATATTCATGACTTGTCCGATATCTTTCTACTATTGTGTATTGAAAAGATCTTACGGACGCAATAAAACAAACCAACAATTACTTGAAAAAGCTAAAGTAGTGCTTTTGTACTTTTTGTAATTTGTAATATTGTACGCGCACGCAATAAAATAGCCTGTAACTATCATGGTGCATATGTATGGCTAATCACAATACTTTGGTGGCCATCTGGTGAATGAAAGTCTGAAGATTGTCCGCCACTTGTCAGTGGAAATTACAACTTGGCAAACTCCACACACACAAAAGTTGCGTATTTCCATGCTTATAAACGGAAAAATATCTAAAAAAATCTTACATTTTATCTTCAGTTCGCGCAAAGCAGTTAGGAGAAAATGACAAAAAACCATAACATTTTATATGCATGCTAAAATGACTTTTACAGCATTTTTGGTTTCTAATAGAAAGAAAGAACTTAATTTTAGCTGCCTGATAACAGGAAAATTATATCGAAACACCTTGCACAACATTTTCAGTTCGCGCATAAGGCCTAAAATTTAGGGCCGGTCTTACCATTCTCTGAGTTAACCTGCAGGTAACTACCGATAAGTTAAACTTACCTGGCACTTTATTTAAAGTCTTGTCTTACCACTTGATTTATACCTCTGTGTAACTACACAAAGGTTAGCTAGAAATGTACATAGTTAGGTTGCACAGACTGTGTGGTTGTGTCGTGGCTGCTGATTGGTCTGTTGGATCTGTGAATATTTATTTTCTGGATATTACATGTACGACCGACGGCCACATAGAAATAATAAATAAAAACACCTTGGTGCTAGGTTAAATATTTGAGGTTAGGCTTACAAGTATTTACTTTCGCATTTTACGAGTGTTTTGTGATTAGTGTTAAAACTTAAATGTTATTTCGAAGTAATAGCAAATTATTTAAATAGTAACGTATTAAATAGCGAAACTGTTTCGCTAGTACCTGTTTCAGTAACTGTCGAGAACATTGCAAAATACCTTCCTTGTTTATAATAATACTATTAATAATAATACAATAAACGACGACATCAACAAGGTGAACTTGTACAATGATCAGGTGTCAAGCTGTAATGTTCTCCTCATAACCCATCCCTTACATACACCATTATTCCCCCTCCCCTTTCTTCCCTATCACTTCTAAATATTATGAATTTATCCTGCGTACATTCCCTGTCCAGCACCTCCCTGCATAACCACATCTACACTTCTACATCTGCTCTGTATCTTTCAAACTTACCCAGAAAACTTGGTTTTAGGGTTAGGGTAATTTTAATAAATCCAGTTTTACTTACTTGTTTCATTTCCACATACCACATTGCATGAGCCGTATTTAAGAGTGATTTAGTTGGGATTCCCTTTATTTCATAAGATGGGAGGACTACACATTTAGTTTAAAGTCTTTCATGAGACTAATAATTCAGTGTCATTAACTGTTGATAAATATTTGCTGTCTACATAAATCACACCTACTTTGGTTAACATTGAAATTGCAATTTATGTAGGCACAACCTAGTCAAATGTATGGTCAAGTACTTGTACGACTGTCATGTGCATGCACAACACACAAGTAAGCCTACTGAATTATTTATAAATTATGTATGACAATTTCATTATGAATCGCTAAACAAAATATATAGGCCTACCTTATTACACGAGTTACAAAACTTATGTGGAATTAGGGAAGCAATTACGTAAATTACATCCAGTACGGCCGTGGTTGCAACAAATTGTGTAGGCCAACAGACAATTGGCAAACACCACACTGACGTATCTCACTTGCATTATATAAATGCCGACTTTCACAAATAAAGCACTGAATTATGTCATTCTACCATACTGTCGTCTGAAACCCAGACATTAACGAACATTTTTTATTTTCAGCACACTTCAAAACACAACTTCGGCATATGCTCGTAAAACTTGGTGGCAATTTTCTTCTCACAAATATGATCCTTCACTTCTTACACAATTTGAAATTACGAGAAACATAACCGAAACATTCTTTTGACGCAAGAAACTACAGCAATTTCAAAACAGCACAAACAATGTTAAAAAATTAACATATGATATTTTCGTCGCCATACTTAACAGCAGTGTACGCCTTATCCAGAGCTTCAACCTCCCGATAAAATAGCCAGAAATTTATCCCTTAGTTAGGCCTACCTAGAGTTCGTAAGACGCAGTTTGTCGTCTACCTAGGAGATAAAATTTACGCAGATGTTACCCAGAGGTGGTAAGACCGGCCCTTAATCATTTAGGTTAAAATTTGGTACTTTTACAGGTACACAAATATATGCAGTATTCTACTAAATCTAATAAATAAGATAACCACCGAGTGTTATTTACGTATTTAACTTTAAGTGGCAATTATAAATGTTTAGTGGAGTTATTCTGTGAAAGATGTTATCTATCGAGCATTGAGCGAGCGAGGTTCACGTCAAACAAACGTGTCGCGGGTCAAGAGGAAGGAAGCAGTGGCAGCGCAGACTTGCTGTTGTCTATCAGTTGGAACTCAGCT
>PNEQ01027348.1:19957-34350 GCA_003012365.1 Medauroidea extradentata
CTCAGTGCTATTCCTTAGTTACAGTGTAGAGTTGTGGTTGAGAAGAATGTGAGATGGCGTCTCAGAAAAAAGGGTTGGTGACAAGAAAGACGCACCGGTGTCCTATTTTTGGTTTGCCTAATGAACTAAGTGGAAGAAACCTACCAACCTATGAAGACATGCTGCTAAGTTGTTTTGAAGAAAGCTACAAAATTTCAATTTCGTCTGATTCAAAGAAAAAGTAGCATTTTCAACAATAGCTGATAGTGTAGCTACTAAAATAGATAGACATAGCAGCATTTAAGTGAACTATGACATATTCATGTGTACGTGGTAAAAATACAAGTGGCTGCAGCTACTGCCCTGTAGTTGTACAATGTAATTGTGGAAAAGATACAAAAATCCCACCAATTGGAGGAAAGCGTTTATAAACGATCAGTGAACGACTAGGAGTGCCTACATCGGCAGTCGTGACATTGAAACTACTCGAAAAACTCCGCACAAACGAAGTGAAACTGACCTGTCTTTAGTTCCTTCTACCTCTACATCTCAAATGACGATAGAATTAACATATACTGCTTTAGTGAGTGATAGATTTGGTGTTTCCAATAGAGCCACAGCTGTTATCGCTTCCAGCATTTTGCACGATGTTGGAATGATTTCTGAAAAAGATATGTCGCTAGTGATAGATAAAAGCAAGATCAGAAGAGAAAAACAGAAGACACGTCAGGCTATACGAAGCAACATGAACCTGCCTATAGTAACAAAGGGAATATACTTTGATGGAAGAAAAGATGATACTCTCTTTCAAGAAAAAATAGGACCTAAAATATACCGAAGAGTAAGGAAAGAGGAACACATTAGTGTGATTCGCGAGTTATCCAAACGAGACATTTCCCAGACAACATTAAAGAAGTCATCGATCCTGTGATTCAGAGAAACGCGTTCTCTCACCCAGAAAACATGTTGTTGGCTATGATAGCGGATGAGAGGCAGCACACACAAGAGTTAGGTTACAGGAGAGGACTAAAAGCCAGAACTCAAAATATGAAGGGAAAGTCTGTTACAACATTTACGACACCCTCTCTGAATGTTGATGTCACGGACTACACTGCGATGATAGATTGTTCTGACTGTAAGCTGTCACCCCCTCCAATGATGGAAAGTCTGACAACAGATACTATTTCATCGGTTTTGCAAAACAAAACTCTGCCCGAGTTTTAATTCTTAAATTTTCCAAACCTCACACAAGCTGTTGAAAGATGTGTGAAACTTGTCGCACAGTCAGCAGGAAAAGTATGCGGACAAGAAATCAAAGATGTCTACATTACAGCCAAATTGCCCAAATTTCAACACAAAAATGAATTTCAGGCAATGTCCTTGACAAAACCAACACGCCCTAATTGGTTGGGTGGTTGGGTAGGGCGTGGGTGGAACTCTGATTGCAGCCACCTCCTCGTGGTGAGTTCTGGGCCATTTCATAAAAACCTCGTAAATTGGGCAAAGAGCTGCAAAATGACATACTATTGTTAAAATGGCATATACAAAGCCGCTCAACATAAAAAATATTAAGAAAAATGCCCCGTTATATTTATTTAAAATTTTTCAATTTGTATGTTTGTACAGCAGAAAAACTCCCAATTTTCACTTATATTTTTTAACTTTAGGCCTTACTTGCTAACTGGAAACATTGTGCATGGTATTTAAATATAATTTTCCTGTCATCAGGCAGTTAAAATAAAGTACTTTTATTCTATTAGAAATCAAAAAATGCAGTAAAAATTATTTTATCAGACATATAAAATGTTATGGTTTTTGGTAATTTCATTCTAACTTTAAGTGCTTTGCGCGAACTGAAGATAAAATTTAAGATTTTTTAAGATATTATTCCGTTTATAAGCATGGAAATACGCAACTTCCGAGCCCTATTAGAATTCGATATTCGAAAAATTTACTTTTTTTGACCCACCCTAATGACCAGCCCGTAAGAACCAGCAGGTTTGCTTAAACACATTCAAACTGTTAGCTTGGTAGGTTCACTTTCTGGAAGCATGTGACCATAAGCTTGTCTTTAAAACAAGTTTTATTATTCTAATGGATTTGACACATTAAAATGGATTCGTAGTTAAGTTATCATCACTCCGGAATCTGAATTAAATTCACAAAAACTCAAACCTACCACTAAAACGTCACTATGTGAGAGAGATACCTTGCTGTCCTCACTCCTCTCAACTCAATACGTACCAACGTAATGGTGCATGCATTAGCAATGAGACAATTTTACAAGTTTGCTTTTAAGTAACCTGGTCCATTAAATTTGTCCAGTTTTCTGAGTTAGTGCAAGATTACAAAACTTACTACAATGAGTTGCGGCGGGCTGCAAACGAAAACTGTCAAATTTCGTCATATGCAGGTTAGCCAATAAGAATGTGTTTTCAATGTTTATGTCGGCATTAGAAAATATGGCACTTTCAAGTTTAATTACTTGAAATTTAAAATATGCACAGATTATTACTGTATGTGGTTACATTTGGTACGAAAATATTTCGGAAGAATCGTATCAATATAAAATTATTTTTCTAGGTACTACCCCCATTCTAAAGGACGTGCTAGAATCGCCGAAAGATATAACCGTAAAAATGGAACAAATTTTTTTAGAGATGCATGCTACAACACACCGTACCGCTACTTAAGGCCGTGCTAGATTCGCCGTAAGAAATAACCGTAAAAATGGAACAAATATTTTTTAGAGATGCATGCTACAACACACCGTACCGCTACTTAGCCGCCGTAAGACCGTAACAGAGATAGAAACCTGTCTATTTCTTACGGTGCGGTTACGGTTATCTTTATACGGCTAGATTACTGTCAATGTAGCACGGGCTTAAGTCGTAACTTCTAGTCAATAGTAACTTAGTACGACTTACCGTGCTTCATCATCACAGTCAAAAATTTGACTATTACTTTTGAGCATGGTCGAATCAGAACTTGTCTCTTTCCTCTCTTCTCAGCATTGTTGATAGATTTTAGAGCATCGCTCAATACATTCATACGCACCATTTCTGAAAATTAAATACCTTGTCAAAACTTTGTTTACATGCGTCCACTATTACATAAACAGTGCTCACTCAACAAATTATATAAAAAAATTAAATACAAAGTAATAAAAAACCATAATAATAACATATTATTATATAAAATTAGACAGATCGCATTAAACACATTTCAAAATGTGTTAACCTCAAAACTTGTCATCACAAGACTTAAAATAATAAAACTCTCACATGTGATTCCAAAGTTAAAATCGTGTAAAAACCAATCAAAACAAATAACACCGTAACTTTACGATTAAGGTAATAGGACTGATTACCTGCGATAGAAATTATAACCTATAATACCATCCAAAAATTATCCTCAGAAAACACCACACAGGAAAAAGGAAGTACAGAAACAATTTCCAACTAAACAACATTATAAAAAAAATTACGTATTTATCTAATTTTATATTTATAAAGACATATAATAATAAATATTAATTTCTTATTTACGATATAATTTCTCCAAGAAAAAATTTAATAGAATATTTACTTATTGGGATCAACAAATTTACAGCAAACAGTAGTAAAAGAGAATAATTACGAAAGAGAGGAAATTGTAAATGCTAGGGTATGAATGAAGGATATAGAAAAGGAGCTAGAAACTAAGATAAAAGCGGCAAAAGATGAATACTTGGGCAACATCATGGTTAAGGTAAAAAGCAAAGGATGCCAGAAGCTCTTTGGTTATCTGAAAAGGGTGAAAGGTGAAGAGAAAGGAATTCCAATACTTACAGGGAATGATGGCTTGACCACAACCACTGACAAAGAAAAAGCTGAATTATTGCAGGCCCAGTATTTTTCAGTGTTTGAGGGGACGGACGAGTGTGGTGAGAAAGCCGATAGAGTCAAAGGGCCTAGTGGTAATCTAAGGGTAAGGGAACAGGATATAGACACAGTAATTAAAGGCTTGCATCCTAACAAAGTAGTGAGGCCAGGTGGCATAGGGAATGGGGATCTTGAGTTTGGTGGGAGGGTGATAACAAAGTATTTAGAAGTGTTGTTTGGCAGATCACTGGAGGAGGGCAAGTTACCAAAGGGGTGGAAGGAAGGTCTGGTGGTGCCAGTATACAAGCAAGGGGAGGATAGGGCAAGGCCTGGTAGTTACAGACCGGTGAATCTCACCTCTAGCACAGGTAAGATAATGGGAAGGCTGGTAGTTAAATTTGTGGTAGATGTAATGGATGAGAAGAACTGGATACATGAATATCAGCATTGGTTTAGAAGAGGCTACTCGTGTGAGATGCAGCTGGCTGGGCTATTGGAGGATCTTGTACAATCTGTAGACGAAGGGAAGCAGGTGGATGCCTGCTTCATAGATTTTGAGAAGGTGTAGATCAAGTTTAGATAGTATTTTGGCTTGCCCAAGAGCTTCCAATGCTCCCTTTACCTGTATTTATTGTGGTGGTGCGCTTCAAGTGATGTTGTTCACTGGACGGTAATCCACACAAAAATGCCATGTCCCATTTTTCTTTGGTGCGAGAGTTATGGTCGAATTGTAGTGCTCAAGTGTCGGCTCGGTAACTCCTTCTGCTAACATTTCTTGGATCTGATCCTTGATGATACGACATTGATGTGGTTGATAGCAGTGGGGTGGTGTATAGATAGGTTCAACCTGTGTCAACAGAATGTGGTGCTGTGACACATTTGTTCTCTTAATGGGGTCAGCTGCTGCGAAAATGTCCCGACGTTCATCCAGTATCCATTTCATTGGGTCGCGGAACTGTGCAGGTACCTCGTGGTCCAACTCATCCATTAACACCCGTCTAGTTGGCTGTACTGGTTTGGGGTCCAGATCGTACATGGTTCGCCGTTTCTGCCTCCCGAAGTGGATTCTATGTGCCGCTGGTTCAACTACTGTGTTTTGTTTTGTTAACCATGGCACAACCAGTGTAGCGTCTCCTCTCTGAGTTCGGACGTGACGAGAGCAGTCATGTTGCTTGTAATGTCCCAGGTTCTTATTTAGATTTCGGCTTCGCCTAATGTTTTGCTGGTTTGTAAGTTTGTGGCTAATTGAACTGTCCGAACAGCTGTTTTCAAAATTTTAGCATCAACGAAATTTGGTTTCACAAAGTTGTGTGAGGCTGTGGTGTCAATTAAGGCTCTATATTTGTGGCCATTGAGTATAACCGGAATGCAAAGCTCGTACTGATTCGAATTTTGAATGTGGTTGAACAGAATGCGTTGTGGGGTTTGATTACATCTGGTTTGCTTGATATTCGGATTTGCATTCGGCTTGGCATTCAGTATTGCATTCAGTTAGATATTCGGATTTGCAATCGGTTTTGACACTGTTTACACACATCTGTAGCATACACATTGTTACATTCTACATTGTGCTTTAATAATGTTTAACCTCGCAATTGGGCTACCGCCCGGTGGCGAGTGAACTCTGCTCTATCCCTACACTACAAACCCTCCAGACCTCTTCTTAACCTCCCAGCCCCCTTCACTGTCACCGACTCCTCCCGCAGGCCATTCCACTCCCGTACCGTTCTCACAAGCATTGTTTGTTTACCCCTCTCAGTCCTTCTCCAAACCCTTTGAATCTTCTCACTATTGGTTCCTCTCCCCTTAAATGTTACCTTACTCAATTTGCAGGCCAACCTTCCCCTCCCACCCTCTCCATTCACCATTCTGTACATCCTGACCAGTCTTTCGATTTTTCTCCTATCTCTCAATGGTTACCAACCCATTTCCTTCATCATCACTGTGGGCCTAAAGTTCCTTTCCTCCTCCCCATCTGGTCCCTGCCTTTTCCATTTATTCATCACCTACCTCGCAGCCCTTCTCTGAAACTTCTCCAGCTCTTGCACCTCCACCTCCACATATGGATCCCATTCCGCAGCATCATATTCCAACATGGGTCGAACCATTGTACAATAAGCCTTTTCCTTCACTTCACAACTAACTCCCTTCAACACCCTTCCCAGCAAGCCTAATGCTCTTTTTCCCTTCTTAACTACTCTCTCGACCTGCTTTGTCCACCTCAGATCGGCCTGCAGAATGACCCCTAAGTATTTATACTCTGTGGCATCCTCTATCTCCTGCCCATCCCACCTGTATATGTCTTTACTCACCACTTTCTTCTTCGTAAACCTAACCAACTTGGTCTTTCGCACATTAATTTTCATTTCGTTAACCCTAGTCCACGACCACAGCCTATCAATATCTGCCTGCAAGTTGTTTCTGCTGCCCACCTCTGAGTACAACACACAGTCATCTGCAAACAATCTAATTTTCCCTGAAATCCTAAAACCCATGTCATTCACCATAATGGTGAATAGCAAAGGTCCCAACAAACTTCCCTGTGGCACTCCGGATGTAACCTCGCCCTCCTCTGACACAGCTTCCCCCACTTTCACTCTTTGACTTCATTCCCTGAGAAAGTCCTCAATCCATCTCACCAAATACTTGCCCTCCAGCAGATCATCTAACTTCATCATCAATATCCCATGGGACACCTTGTCAAATGCCTTCTCAAAGTCTATGAAACAGGCATCCACCTGTTTCCTCTCATCAACTGCCTGTACTATATCCTCTAACAATCCTGCCAACTGAGTCTCGCATGAATAGCCCTTTCTAAAACCATGTTGGTACTCCTGAAACAAATTCCTCTCATTCATAAAGTTGACCACGTACTGCACCACCAATTTCTCTTTGACCTTCCCAGTACTCGATGTGAGACTCATTGGTCTGTAGCTGCCAGGCCTTCCTTTATCCTCGCCTTGCTTGTATATAGGTACGACAGATGCCTCTTTCCATTCCTGCGGCAACTTTCCCTCCTCTAATGATCTCCTGAACAACAATGCCAGATAACTAGCCAACTCTATCCCACCAAACTTAAGCGCTCCATTCCCGATACCATCTGGCCCCACTGCCTTATTGCTTTTCAAACCCTTCAATATTGATACTATTTCCCTCTCACTGATCTCAAAGTCACCGAACCCCGTGTCATATTTGAGCATGGGTGGCAGTCTGTGGTTTACCTGGGTCAAATTTGCTTAGTTATGGAGTATGTGTCTGTCCAGTAAATTTTTGGTTTCCTGGAGTAAGGGTAGCATCCAGCTCCTTTACCCTGACTTTCGGTTTCCCAACTTTGATAATATAGGCCTGCTAGCTGCTTTGTTCGGCCACTCTGTGTACCAATGGTACACTTTGACGCGGGCGGGGATGGAGGTTAAGCGTTAGATTGATGCAAGTGGGAGTATAGGTTAAGAGTTAGATTCTGCCGGATAGCTCCAGCAAAGTAATGCCCAGTAGCGCCAGCCCCTTTGGGAGAGAGAGAATGGGTACTCAGAATGAGAGACAGACTCTATTTCACAGGGTCATGCGGCCGATGGTGGTGGCGTAGAAATAACACTCCCCGCTCGTCATCGTGAATACTTACGCAGGGGAATCTTTCGGCGTTCCCCACACCTGTAGCACAGACAAAGCACCAATAGACACACCTGTGTCATACTGGCTGGTAGCCTGCAATGGGCTGGAAGATGTTCGGCTGTCGCCCCCGTCCAGTGGGAACTGGGCACAGACCTTGCTGGTCCTTCATTGGGGCCCGTTGTGACCAGGTGGTCACGTCGCCGCCATCCCTGGCGCAGTGCCATTGGTGAGGGGTAGGGCTGCATTGGCAGGTGGCATCTCGACACCAGGCATCGAGGCGCGTATGCCTCCGCCGGCTGGCAGTAGTTGCAGTGCCGTGACTCTTTGACTGATTCTCAATCCTGGTGAGCGCGTTGGCCCTTCCTCACTGGTGTCGACGGACTCTACAAATCGGCTGCCTCCTGTTGCCACAGACGGCGGTGTCCAGTTCACAAAGAGGTGTCTTATGCACCTGGTGGAGGTGCCGTCTCCTGCACATGGGGCGTCAGGTGGTGCTGTTCCCTGCGGCTCCACTCTAAGTGTGGTGGCGGCGCCAGGCGCACCAATGTCGCATTCGTGCACAGTGCGCACGTCGTCTCAGTGTATCTTTGTTATCTGACCATTGTGGCATCTCATGAGTAAGGTGTTTCTACCGCAGGCTGACACGACCCGGTGGGGTTCACTCCACTTTGCTGCGAAGCCTGCATAGTAATTTCGCTTGCCTGCCAAGAGAGGGTGCACATTGATGTACACATGCTGCCCGGGCTGGAGCTGATCGGGGGGCTATCCTGCAGTTTTGAGCCACTGTTGTGTGTAGCTCTGTTGGTTGGCTCTCATCATCACTGCATGTCGCTCCTGCCATCGCTCTGTACGGACTTCAGAATTTACAGGCTCTTCCTCGTTGACGGCCGCACAATGGTACTCGGGAGTCTTAGGTTGCACCCAAGTAGGGCTGCTGCAGGTGACTGTCCGGTCGCTGCATTCACCCGACATCTAAGCATAAGTAGCGCTACAGTAAGATGTTCAGCCCAGGTCTCGTGTCACTAACCCACACGAAGGCGGAGCTGCGTCTTTAGGTCTTTGTTCCGGCGCTCCATGGGGTTGGCACGTGGGTGGTACATTGCCGTGGTGTGGTGGTAGACACCCCACTTCTCACATGTGTCTCTCCATTTCTTCCTAGTAAACTGAGATCCATTGTCGGTGAACAATGTCCAGGGGTAGCCACATCTCGCATAAAATTCTGTGTCCATGGTGAGTACAAGGTTTAGGACGCATATGCTAGAGACAACGTAGGCTTCTGTCCACCTGGAAAACATGTCCGTCACAACCAAGATGAAGCGCTTATCATTCGTGGAGCGGGGGTATGGGCCCATGATGACTAGAGCGAGAGTTTCGAAGGGGCGCTCCCGCAGGCGTGGCTGCTGCTGTTGCTCGCCGTCGGCCATCTGCGATTTGTATTTATTGCACGTCTTGCAGGCCCTTACATATCTCTACATGGCTCGGGTTACCCCTGGCCAGTAAAACAGGCGGTTGATGTTTCGTACTGTCTGGCACGCACCTGCGTGATCGGCACAATGCCCGCCATGGGCGTCGCGGAGTTCGCGCTCTCATTCCGATTGGGGCACGAACAGTTTCCAGGATCCGTACCGCGAGAGGGAAGTGTCTCCACACGACCGTCCATCACTCGCCAGTTGTTCACCATCCCTTTCGCACACTCCTCACCTTTAGTCTGGCATATGACGCATTCGCGCTGCGCAGACACAACTTGCTCATAAGTGGTGTTGATGTTGGTCTCTGGCGTTGCTGTGACCAGCTGGTTCCCCAGGTAGGCATGGTACCGTCTCACCACCCATACGATTGCCAGACACTCCTGTTCGTTTACATGGTATCGCCTCTCCATGGGACCAAAATTGGCGCTCGATAAGTCGATAACACATTTTTCCCTTTCCCACCGTACTGGTACAGCACCGCACCAATCCCCTCCTGGCTTGCATCCGTTTGGAGATCCAATGGGCGCTGACTGTCGTAGTGGGCAAGTGTCTCGCATTGTGTGAATGCCTTCTTGATCTTCAGGAATGGCCAGTTGGCTTCCGTGGTTTAGCTATACCTTCTCTTTGGTGACAAGAGCGCTGTCAATGGTGCGGTTATGGTTGCAAAATCTTTAATATACTCGCGTAGCCAATTAATCAGCCAAAAGAATTTGCGCAGTTGTTTGCGCATTGCCATCGCTGGCATTCCTCCACAAGACGCAGGTTTTCAGCGTTGGGCTTGATTCCCCCTTTGCTCACCATGTGGCCCAATAATTCTATGTCTGCTTTTCCTATGTGGCATTTGGGTACCGTGTAGGTCAGCCCATTTATGGCCAGTTGTTCCAGGATGAGCGACAGGTGGGTCAGATGTTCTTCCCACGCATTGAACCATCACAGTTCGTCATCAAGATAGGCTAACGTGAAATCGCCCACCAGGATGCATAGCACCTGCACCATCATTGTTTGGAACATCGTGGGTGCCCCCTTCAGGCCGAATGGCATAGCACAAAATTGGTACTGGCTGCCATCGGGGGCCATGAATGTGGTTTTTTCCCGGTCGTCTTGTCGCACTGGATTTTACCAGTAGCCGCTGCCAATTCTAGGGAGGTTAACACTTTTGCGCGACCAATTGTTGTCAGTGCATTCTTCTCGCTGATGTATGGTGGGTCTAAATTTTCTGTGACTAGGTTCATGTGGCGTAGATCCATGCAGATGCGCAGAGTACCTTCCTTTTTGGGGGCTAGTGTTATCTGTGAATTATAATGGCTATTGGCTGGCTCAATCACTCCATCAGCTAACATCTCCTTTATCTGTTCTTTAATGATTTTAGCCTGTTGTGGGAGATAACTTCTAGGCGGCATGTAAATGGGCTTTTGGGTGGTCAGGTCGATCCGGTGTTCCGTCACCGCTGTGCGTCTTAAGATATCATTAGCCGCGAACACTTCCCTACTCTTGTCTAGTAGGCGCTGAAAAGCCTCTCTGTAGGCCGGGGGTACATCGTTCGAGATATCCTCTAACTTAACTGCAGGGGCACAAACACTGGATTTGGCTTCTGAACAATATGCTGTTCTACGCTCGACGGTGCCGAAGTGGATGCATCGCACCGCGGGCTCCAACACTGTGTTCTATTCCGTAAGCCAAGGCAGGCCCAGGATAGTGTCCTCCCTCAGCTCCAGTATAACCAAGGCTGTTGTGATGGTTTCAATGTCTCTTATCTGAACGACAATGGTGGAACGGCCTATCACGTGGCACTATGCGCCTTCAGCAGCTAAGCGGACAGGCTGGTCTATTGCTGAGATGGATTTTAAATTTACGAATTCTGGCCGAATGAAACTGTGTGACTCTGCAGTGTCCGCCTGCGCATAGCAGCGGGCGTTGTTTATAGTTACAAGAATTTTATTTGAAGGGTGATGTTTACTATAAATCTGCTGGAGGAGAGCGTACTGTGGTGTCTGGATTATTATGTTTACACTGGGGTGCGCGGGGACGTCAGGCCCCGCTACCCCTACTGTCCGTATCCCGACTGGTTTCTGCCACTGTTGCCAACCTGTCTGGGTCTGCTTGGTGCATTTGGGCAATCTTTGTGACAATGTGACTGACTGCCGGGGCAAAATCGACAAGGGAATGGTGGTGGCTTGCTGAAATCCAGGGGGCGGCGTGTTTTGTCGTCGGCATGCACATAACCCTTTGAATATTCACTCTCATACCTTTCACTCCTTCGGCGCTGATGTTCGCAGCCGATTGCCTGCTGCCTTGGTGGTGTTGACTGCACCGATGTTGTGGGCCGGTGCACACCACCGCTCCCGCACGGGTGTGTGTGTGTGGTTGCAGCGTACCCCTTTCGAACAGCACGGCGGCCTGTATAACCTCTTACAGCTCGTACGACAGCTGTGGCACTAGTGCCGCACAGTATTCTGGGTGTACGGTTTCAGCAATGGCGGTGAGCACTTGGCGCACACTGAGGTGTGGTTGGCACTTGCATAGCACGTGGTACTTAGGCGACATGTATGTGGTAAGTCGCTCGTCACCCTGCGCTTCCAGCACCATCCAGCTCTGCGTCTGGAGTGAAGTGAATGTTTCACTGTAACGCGACACAAACAGTCCCCGGAACTTTCTCCACGGCATCCCTTACTGTGTCATGTCCGACCACCACTGACTGGCTGGACCCGTCAGCTGCCTCCCAATGCACTGAAGCCACTCCTCCTCGCACACGCCGTACCGGCGCTGTCGGCTCTCACAGTCATCCAGTAATGCCTCTGGGTCTTCGCTCGTCCTTCCAGCAAAGGTTGGTAACGTCTGGAACTGGCGTAGTGTTGACATGACCGGTCAGTTCTCTGCGAAGGCTCGTGAAAGTCCAGTGGTTCATGCAAGGTTTGACGGGTGGCTGCAATGCACCCGAAGCACAATAAAGCCTGTCCGACTACTGTCAGATGTTCCTCTGCGACTAGGCACTCCACGTGTGCGGCCTATCCATAGTACTTGCACCGCAATGTTCCGACTGTTGCGCGTGGCAATGTGGGCATCGACACTCGCGACCTTGTGTCTCTGGCAGCTTGACCTCTCTCCGTGTGCACTGCGCTGTTGCATGGTTTCTCGCGCTATCTCCTTCACTGAGGTAATGTGCCGGTGTAGCCTCCTTGCTGACCGCGGTCGTTTCGCATACGTCGCACCTTAAGAGTCCCGTGTGTGCCTTCACTGTTTCCACAGCTGATAAACCTCCCTCGTGGTACTACATGGAACACGTCAGCATGGTACGGTACACTGTCCAGGATGTAAATAAACCAGACTGTCATACATTTCAGGTTTCATGAAGTCATTGTAGTTGATTTCGTGTTTTTAATGCTGGTTGTGGCATAGTCCATGTACATGGAGCCGCGCTCAGAACAGTCCAACCATCCACGGGAGAACATCTGTCCCGAGAGGTTTCCGACCTCCGCGTGGCATTCTTCCTTCCCATGGTGCGGTAGGGTAGTTAGCACCAGCGATCGTTACCTGTCAGAGGGGAAGCTGTCCTTGAGCGCTCGCACTGCCACCTCCTATATGGGTGGAGGTGTGGGGCAGAGGGGTGCCCTGGAATGCGGTCACAAAATGACCACCTCGCGCACACTCTGTCCTTTCTACAATGAATAATGACGACCGAGTGGGTTTGGTGCAACTGGAGTCAGTTCGCGCACTACACTCGCGCGAAGATCTTGAAGCGCAACATAAGTTGGGCAACAAATTGACGCGGGCAGGAGTGGAGGTTAAGAGTTAGATTCCTCTGGATAGCGCAGGCAAAGTAATGCCCGGCAGTGCCAGCCTGTTGTGAGAGAACGGGCACTCAGAATAAGAGACAGACTCAATTTCACAGGGTCATGCGGCCGACTGCCGTGGCGTAGAAATAACACTCCCCACTCATCGTCGTGAATACTTACGCAGGGAAATCTTTTGGCGTTCCCCACGCCCATAGCACAGACAAAGCACCAATAGATACACCATACACAACACATTTGCTAGTGTGGGTTGAAGGGTTCCGCGCCCTGAAGGCCATGAAGCAGCAAGCCAATGAAATACGTACCTCAATGATATCCGTATTTATTGTTAAGCATCGTACTCCGTACAACTCCAAACACGGAGATGCGCTAAGTGGATCTGGTCCTAAGCCCGACTGGTGGGCTACACTGCAGTTAAAACACCACGTGGGTGACATTATTTACTTAAGGTCCAGGGGTTGTATGTTTTAGGAGTTGAGGGCACCTCCATGCCAATAAAAAGAGAATTACGGTTCTGTGGTTGAAAATTTAAACTATTGATACGCTATGAATGATGCACAGTTTTGTATGGCCCGTAGTGACTCGTGCGGCCGTCCGCCTCGATTTGACGCTTAGAGCCAACTGACGATTCCTTCCCATACCGGCGACCTCGTCCGGCCAAGCGCAGGAAGCAACTGCCGAAACACAAAATACACTTACAAACATAGGGGCGAAGACCTCAAAACACTGGAAAATTATGCACTTGTTGAATAGCATCCCAAATTTGGTTTGGGGAGAGTTTATATGATTTTCAGTTATTTAAGAATTCATTAAAATTTTAAATTAGGTGGCACAAAGGAAAACTGGCCACATTAAAAATAATTATAGAATTAATTAGGCACATAAAACTCTACTGATATTTTGATGTGTTAGGGGTGAGGGCAATAGGGGTGGGGGCATCTTACTTACGCCCGGGAGGGTACCGGCTACTGCTGGTGACGACCGTAGGTCTACCGTCCGTGTGGCGAGTCCCCTCTGTATCCTCCACATCAAGATGTATGCTGTTGTGATGCTGGAAAGCGGCTGGTTGGTAGGACTAGTTCTCGATGGACCAAGAAGTGGCCGTGGCTAAATAACTTACCTGAGTGAATACGTTTCACCACTGATTTATTGCGTTATTATTGGCACACTGTATATTGCACATACGTGCCTTAAGCGGTCTCCACATCTATAGCTGGTGAGTGGCTAACTCGGTAAACGCGAACACTGGTTACGCGATGGTGAAGTTACGTTTGAAAGATAAACCCCTGGGCGCAAGAACTTGCAAGGATGGAGGTGGCTCTAATCTTGTACGATTAAATTAGTGTTACGTTAATAATTTTCCTGAAAAACTAGATCAAATCACTATTGCAGCTACATAATACGCAGTGGCGTCTCGTCAGGGTAAGCAAGGCAAGCAGTGCTTGCCCAGGCATCTTCCTGACAATTCTCTGATTATAATAAATATTTACTTGCAACCTTGTCTCTACTAGAAACTAACTATGACTCATGCAGATAGGTGTATCTTTTACGAATTCCGCTCGGATTACAACACTGTCAATTGCAAGATAAGAACTCGTAAACAACCAAAGCAAGCTGTTGAAAAGCGCTTGCAATATCGCTTCTAGTGGATAGAGTTGCAGCGATAGTATTCGGGTGAA
>PNEQ01027349.1:0-23385 GCA_003012365.1 Medauroidea extradentata
GAAGTTGTCGCGTTACATTCGCTGCTGACATGAAGTTGTCGCGTTACATTCGCTGCTGACATGAAGTTGTCGCGTTACATTCGCTGCTGACATGAAGTTGTCGCGTTACATTCGCTGCTGACATGAAGTTGTCGCGTTACATTCGCTGCTGACATGAAGTTCCTCTAGACACTGTGGCTACTGGCCAGTAATTAGAATGCCGGCCAAACGTTCCATCACATCTTGTTGAAGAGTGATAGTCGCCAATTAGAATTTTTATATTTTGTGTCATAACTTTTCTTCTGGGTAAATTTATGCAACTTTAACATAATTACAGAAGGGAATACATATTAAGGGAAATTTTGGTATCATAAATCTCTGTTTGTCATTACTGGTTTTCTGGTTTTACAGATCGAATTGTAGTCAGAAAATTCTTATTACTTTTTATTAAAACTGAAATTAGATCTGTAACAATAGTAACGGAAAATAAAGATGTATGGTGTATATAATTCTGTCAATACGTATTCCATTCTGCAGTTAGGTTAAAGTTGCATGAATTTACCCAGAAGAAAAGTTTTGACACAAAATAAAAATCAAGATGGTGACTATCTCTCTCTCTCTCTCTCTCTCTCTCTCTCTCTCTCTCTCTCTCTGAATATATCGGTGTGTAGGAGCTCAGACAGTCTCAGAAGTAGCAGACGACACAAAGATGGCGGAAATTTACACAGAACCTAACAATTAACTTATAATATTGATATTATGTGAGGAAGATCTAGATAGTGAAAGAATGAATTGTAAGTTTCCACCGAAACTTACTTTAAATTATATAATTATGATTTATTTTTCTAAGTATTTATTTTTACCATATATTGTAAAATTTGTTTAACGTTAACAAATAATTATTTGTAAAAGAAGGTATGTTAGGTATTCAAAAATTGTTACTTTTTTAATGTAAACATTTTTCGAGTCCTGTAGCCTAAACATTAAAGCATTATATCATGTTAACATGCATACGCCTATATTTCCGTTGGCGAACTTAACTGATAAGCTTCCCATCAGAATTCAACTACTGAGATTATGAGGACTGATGGTGTCCTGTTTGGCCTATTTCTGGCCAGTATTATCAACAGAAAATGGAGCGTGGCCATAGACAGTACGTAAACAAAATGTATGTTACAAGCCTCAGTAGCGTGTCTACGCATAGACAGTGACCAAAAGGATGGTCTCCACAGCAACATATAGCCACTAGTTTGTCACGAAAATATTTACGTTAAATTTTTTCAATGCCTTACGTGCACATCTGCAGCTGTGCTTCATGGTTATTGGCAGCGTGTCTTTCTTCAGACACGTCTCTCATTTAACTGTGCCAATTAGTAGAGGCAAGATTACTTCGCGTATTGATTCTACGTCAGGTTGAATGCCAATAATGTATACTTCTGTGATTAGACGACACGTGTTTCAACACATCTTTGACGACTGCAAGCCAGTGATAATAAATAATGAAACAAGTCGTGATGATAACACGTGTTACGGTTAGAAGCCAATGACTTTGGCCATTGTGTACAGGTCTGAGAAGTCTAGTCGGTTTCCTGATTAAGTAACAATGAGCAGAGCTGCACGTACACGTAGGCATGGAAACCAAATGGTAAAAATATATTTCGCAGTAAACTCGTTGCCCTACCGAATTAAATAATTAGTTAGAGTGTTGTACCGCGGAATATTTTGATGTGAATTGTAATTTTCTCAAGGCTGCACTTTACCACTAGCAATTAGCGTGCAGATTTCTTGGCTTCTTATCATTAAACACAGATGTAACAATGGTTACGAATATGACCAGTCGTTGTAGTAGACTCTGGATGTATTGTGCAATGATTATATTTAGAGATTATGGTACATCGCAAAATTTTTTTGTGCCAACGTAGCCTTGAAAACATTGTAGTTTCTTGCAGCATGTCAGGTAATGTATATCTGACACTCCGAAGTTGTCTGCGGACCAGTAACAGGCATAAAATATTACAACAGCAGGATTCTCATTGGCTCTGTCGAATAGTGTAACAGCTCTACGTACAAGCGAAAGTCAGTAATCTTTTGGTAAATCGAACGTTAGTTACAACCTAGCAAACAGTCAAATTTTTCCTCGATAAAACATAATATCTAATTATACTGGCTATGTACAGTGTTTATCATAAGTTTACGTCACATGCAACGCCCACACAACCATATATACGACAAATAAAAGAATTAAGTGCGGTTGGTGAATCCGCTTTCATGTTAACAGGGACCCCTTGATTTTCGCGAAATTTTTGTTACTTTAACTCTTTTTCAATCTTTTGTACACATTTTAGAGGGTTTATTTACATTTCCCAGTTTTATGCCGTTTGGCTTAGTAAGGGACAGCTTAACAACTATCTAACTCTTAAGTAAACGACACAAACATCCATGCTCGTGCTGGGATTCTAAACCAGGACCTCTAGAACCGAAGGCCGGCATGCTACCGACACAGACTAAAATTTAATAAAGGTGTGAAATGACGTGGCAGCTTATTTGATACCGAACTTCGCCGCTTATTGGCTGGCCGTGACAGTTCATACCAACCCCGTTTATGTTTGGCTCCTGCATGTTACGGCAGGTTTCCTATTGGCCGGCTGCCGGCTAGCAGGGCGGTAGGTGTTTCCGCCATATTTGTGGCCAGGGAAGCCGTGTTGCTGGTGTGTGTGAGACTGAGTTCGCTGTCCTACCGGCTATTTCACTTCTGTATTAGTAAATATTCTGTGCTACCGACCACGCTACGGAGGCCGGCAACTCTGCTACGTGGCCAGTGATTGGTTGTCTTTTACTGTCAGCGTATCGGGGTTCTAACAGCAAATCACCGACGTGTGGTTTCGCGGTAACCTTGCACTGATTGGCTCAGACGAATGAAATGTAACTGCACAAATACACGCTGACGGTTACCGCGAATCAGAGCTGCAAGTGTGCACGCAAGTATATAAACAATTTGGTGTACACATTGAAATGAATAAATAAAAAATGAATGGCTCTCTAGCTATTAGTTGAAAATCGGAAATTCCTCACGATTAAAGGCTGTAAAAATTCGCGGGCTAACTGACCTGTAAGTTAGCCTGTCTCAAGACAATTATCTGCCCATTGACTGCTTTTTGACACTAAGATACCTCATGACTGGACCTGCATTTAGATAGTGTTTTATTACTGGCACACCGTCCTCCACTTTGTTGCTGATGAATAATAAGACCAGGAAATGTTGCGGGTTCAACGACCAGGTTGCTGGATTGCACAGTCCTGTATACACTATGTCCTCAGATACTTGTATATTGTCTGCTGCTTATAGTGAGTGGACAGTTGTACATGTGACAAGGTATCACTGGTGTCTGTGAGTGCTCCATGCAGGTCTGCTATTGGTTCACAATTCTTGAGAATGAGTGTCAGTAACAGCGACCCAATAAGGAAAGTAATGAACGTGTACAGGAGTTGGAAATCCAACGTCTCCTCAAATGAATTCGCGAATTTTCCGGGTCTCTACCTATAGTAGTATCTTTTATTGAATGTAATGTGTAGGGACACCTGACTTTTGCGAAAGTAATTTTGTACAAACATGTTTCAATCCTTAAATGCACATCTGCAGTTCTGTTTCGTAGAAACATACGGACCGCTGTTTTTCGTGAAAAGAATTTTGCCTCACTTTTTTTTTGTGCCTTGCGTGCACATCTGCAGTTCTACTTCGTGGTCAGCGATTGGATATTTTAACTGTCACGAGCCTTGAGATTCTACCTTCAAATCACAGACGTGTGGTGTTGTAGGAACGCAATTGTAATTGGCTCAGTCAAATGAGATATGGCTCTTCACACATACACGCTGCCAATAACCATGAAACAGAATCGCAGATGTGTACGTAAGGCACGGAAACAAACTGGGGCAAAATTCTTTTCGCGAAAAATAGGGATCGCTAGTAAACAGTAGAGACAGGAAAAATTCGTGGGTTCACTGACCTGTCGGCTATGTTCTAAGAATAACTACGTACTCAGTAGACATGAGCAGTTCATTGGCTGCTCGCTGGCACAGTGATACCACATGGTTGGACATGCAACTAGTTGTGTCTTTATTATTGGATCAGAGCCGTCTATGAGGTGCCAATTTAGTGAAGGGCCGGTGGCGGAAGTGACGCGAACTTAAAGTAGTAGGAATTCTAGCATGTGACCAAATGAAAACACGAATGTCTCAGGTCTCTAGTGAATGTATGTTATAACTCTCACTTGTCTAGGGGGTTTCCTAGTAAATAAAAGACGTGTGGTGTTACAATATCCTTATTTTAATTGGTGTAGTCATACGAGAGACGTGTCTGGACAAATACATGCCGCCAATAACGATGAAGAAGACCTGCAGATATGCTCATAAGGAGCAAAAAATGTTTTCACCATGAATCAGTGGGTCTAGTAATGTGTAGAGACCCGAAAATTTCGCGAACGCATTTGAAAAGATTCTAGATTTCAAACTTCTGTATACGTAATTTCTTTCCCGATTGTGTCGCTGTTACTGAAACGCATTATAGAGGACAGTGAACCAATAGTAGCCCTACATGAAAACGCTCATAGACTCCCGCGCTACCTTCTCATTTGTGTAAGTAACTGAGGCAATAGTGTATACAAGAATGTGGAGTCTAGCCGGCTGGTCGTAGAACCCGCGATATTTCCGGGTCTGCAGTAACGTGCCACTGTACTTCAGACAGTCAGATAGAACAGTCCCGCGAGGTACAAGTCTGGTTGCTACAAGCGTGTTGTATGTATCTTCAGAGCGTCGTGTCTGGGTTAGAGCAAGATAACAGTGCCACGATACCATCTACCATGTCTCTCTGACTCCAGCAGGGCAAGCAAGGGAGGACAATAACTCACTCGGCCAGGCAACTACTCTCGGCGCCAGACTTCACAATGGACTTGCGCTCTTTGTCGGCAACCGCCGCCTTCTAACACGTCCAGGCGTGCGTTACGGCAGGCGACCTCACAGGAATAGCTTCACACACAAGGCAAAGAAGATTAAGACCCGTGACTCAGTATTATATAAGGTCGGTGTAGATACAAAACCTCGTATGTCAATACTGGTTCAGTTTTTAGGATGGAAGAAAAAAACTGTAAAAATTCTTTGCCATTTTTTGAAACAAATTACAAGGGACCCCTGTTTCTTTGCGAAAAGAATCTTGCCCCACTTTATTGTGCACATCTGTTCGTGGTAAGTGATTTGATATTTTAACTGTCACGAGCCTTGGGATTCTACCGATGCTGCTTACCACGTAATTTGGCAAATAACTCTTGAAGTACGGTTACAAACCGCACGTCGTGCAAAGACCTTGAGATTTTGTCAAACCTACCAAATGTACAATTGTGTATTTCCAATAAACTATTACATTTGCGTCAACCAAATATTTCACTATCAAGCGCAAATAGTTTTTCAAATAAGCTAAATATTTTGTTGGGTCATCTAAATCAGCAATGTTGCATTTGGCGTTTTGCTCTGGTAAAAGTATTTATTTTGTAAGCTCAGTCTAAGAATTACTTCACTGTGTTAAAAAAATAGTTCTCAAAAATTGCTTCCAGTGTGTTTAGAGGCTCTCAATTTACTGTAAACAGTCTATAGAAGGTTTTCAAAGGAAGACTTCGCAGAGTTCTAGGAAGGAAGGGCCGTACCACCACACTGACCCACGAAATGAATGTTCGTTGGTCGCGCTTGCAAGCAACCTTGATCTTTAATGTCGGGGTTGCTTAGGGCGAAATTACACCGTGGTACTCCGGCACGACGGGCCTCGCGGATTAAGATCTCGCAGCAGATAGCACAAGTATATGCCAGGAGGATGCCTACCTGTAGAGGAAAAAGGACATCAACTTTCAAACCTCATATCTCAACCGTCAACTGATCGTAGGGGTCGAGAGTTCAAGGCAATTCGTAACAAATCTTTAAAATCATTATAACAGCGACCACCCGCATTTTCACTTAAGAAGGCGTGGTACATAATTCAACGCTAAAAGCATTAATCTATAACTGTAGGTTTCTTGAAGCCAATTTGCGAAAATTAAATAATAGCAATCCTAGACAATAGTTTTACCCAACGTTTCAAACAAAATTGTTTCCAGTGTTACAAACTTCTGAGGTACAATCTCATACCCTGGACCCTCGTGTATTTAACTGCGGCGCAAGAGATCACGCGTAACGAATTAGTAATTCTGTATAAATATTTATTCATAAAGTTGGCATGTATCATTATCTAGGATTGTCATTGAGTATTCTATCCATATTGGCTTCGAAAAATGCGAAGAAATCAATTTTTGTTTTCAGCGTTTGTTTATCTACCATACACTCTTAAGGCTATCGGTTTTATTTCCACTGTTTTTTTACGAACATTATTTATAAGTTCTGAAAGTGTGCAGATAGCGTTAAAACCCCCATGCAGATTTGTTGAAATTTGTTTTCACATTTCAACCTATTTTTTCAAAGCATAGTATAATAACATTTAATCTAATTTTTGACTAAAATAAGTCTGGAGTGATACATTTTAACTTTTGAAACATATGACTCATTGTAAATACAATTTCCAACATACAGAATGACCAGAAACAACGGCATAACATGCACTCCTCGCAAATCCAGGGTTAAATTGAAGACGATAATTTTAGTGGCAAAATGTTGTACAATAGAAGTGCGCAATGTTGCAACATAGCAATAGTTAGAGACCCCTGTTTTTTTCGCGAAAAGAATTTTTCCCCAGTTTGTTTCAGTGCCTTACGTGCACATACGCAATTCTGCTTCATGATTATTGACAGCACGTCTGTGTGAAGAGCCGTATCTCATTTAACTGAGCCAATTACAATAGCGTTCCTACAACACCACACGTCTGTGATTTGAAGGTAGAATCACAAGGCTTGTGATAGTTAAAATATCCAATCACTGACCACGAAGTAGAACTGCAGATGTGCACGTAAGGCACGAAAAAAAAGTGAGGCAAAATTATTTTCGAGAAAAATAGGGTCCCCATGTATAGATGCAGCTTTAGTGACGTGTACACGTCTATACTGACTAGGGCAGCCAATGAGCGACCGGCAGCAGGCCTCTGATGCAGCGTTGCCACATTCGAGACTCCGACCTTCTACTAAAGATGGCCATAGTGCAAGCTGAAATCCCGAGCTGTCCAAACATGAGTCTACATTTACTTGACGTAACATTCATAAAATAATACCTGGACGTGGAGCGCATGAGTGGGTTATCTCCGTGCAGTGTTGCCACATTGTGCACGTAAAATGTCGTCGTGCAACATTTTGCCATTTTCATTTTACTCTCCAATTTAGACTAGTATTAGCGTTGCGTTCTTATTATGAGGTTGGTTTCGATCATTCTGTATACGTGTGCCGTGTTTATGTCTGTTCCCTTTAAGAATATAAAAAAATAATTTCCGCAAAAACAGAGAAAATTGGAACACCTTAGCCTTAAAGATTATATCACAAGTTGTAGCATTTTAGACTGAGGTCGTTACATAAATGTAAGGAATCTCTGCACATATTATACTGCCTGTACACTCTAAATATGAATCAGTGGATATTCACTGATTCACGCTGATGGATGGAGCAGTTTCAACAAATTGTATCAGTGAGCAACCACTGTGAAATCTGTGACTATTCACTGATTCCAATGAAGAGTGCCAACATTCCACAAGTTAATACGCGAATGTCCACAGATTTTCCAGTAATTTTTCACTGATTCAATAAATGAAAACTGTTATTTGAAAAAAACTGAAAAAATGTAAATATTCACTGATTCACTTGTGAGATGTTGGTACTCTTAAAGGAAACCAGTGAATATTCACTAATTAAACAGTGACTATTTTCACTGATTCAAATTGTTGAAACGGCTCTATCCATAAGCGTGAATCAGTGAATATTCACTAATTCAGATTAAAGTGTACTCGTTAAGGTTGTTCAAGTGGGGAAAAAACATAATTTTATATTTGTATGAAATAGTGTTAGTTTTGTACACATTACTCGAGAGTACATATACCTCTAACGGAAAAAAATTAGCTCATCTAGTTTTCCTGTAATGGCACTTCAAAGTCAAAATTTGCGTATTTTTACTTCATACAAAACTTGAAAACCAGTTAACAAAATGAAATTAAAAAAAACCATACCAAAAACTACGCGTTACTGTCTATGGCCTGTAGCATTTAAAACCCGTTACAAAAAATGTTTATGTTAAATAAAAAATTTCAAAATTTAAATTTTTTTCGGTACTTTTAGAAATTTATTTTAAACACAGAAATATTTTATAATGTGTTTGTATATGCTTCAAGCTGTAGACGGTGACGTGTAGTTTTTGAGATTTTTTCCATTTCATTATATTTACTGGTTTTCAAGTTTTGTATGAAGTAAAAATATGCAAATTTTGACTTTGAAGTGACATTACGGGAAAACTAGATGAGCTAATTTTTTTCCGTTAAATGTTAATGTACTCTTAAGTAATGTCTACAAAACTAACACTATTTTATACAAATATAAAATTATGAATTTTTCCCCACTTGAACGCCCTTAAGGTTCTCAGAGATATTAGGAAATCAATGGCCAGTACTGTACAATGTTAAAAGACAGCGTAAATATAGCTTACGCTCTACGCTGGTTCACTCTTATTGGTTGTTGATTTAATGACGTAATTTTGAACCAACTTGTCTTACATGCACATCTGTATCTGTCTTTCACGACCAGTGATTGGATGTCTGTAACTCTCACTGTCTTAGGGCTCTACCAGCTAATCACAGACGAATGACATTGCAGTGACATTATTATCATTGGAACAGTCAAATAAGCGACGCCTCTGAGTAAACCCCACTGGCAGTAACCATGGAGAAAAGCTGAAGACAAAGACTAGATAGTAATACAGACGTTAAATGACGTGGTGATTCATTTGAAACGGACGATCTTCACAGCTTATTGGTTGCCCGAGGTTGTTGATGCCAGCCCCGTGTATGTGTCTCCTGCATGTTACTGCAGGTCTCCTATTGACCTGGCAGTCGGATAGCAGGGCAGCCACCTTACGCTGATTGGTGGCAGGTGTTTCCACCGTGTTGCTGTCCAGCGACGCCATTTTGCTGGTGTGTGTGACTGAGTCCGCAGGTATACAGGATACGTCTGTATTCCTAAGTATTCAGAGCTTGCAATCAAGTCTGCTGTCAGAATATAACGCAAGATTTGTTGGTCTCTACCAATTACTGGTTAAAAATTATCCAGTGCGTACCTGTAGAGACACAAAATTGAAACAGAAATGTACGTGCTTGTCTTCATTGAGTTCGCAGAATTCTGTAGGTCTTAATTACAAGATTATAAGTACCGACAAACCATTTCAACACATAATCAAGGAGGGCCGAAATAAAAACCTTACGAAGCAGGCATATTGAATCAGCACTCCTCAACAGCTTAATTACACTCCTTGTAAATGCGATTCAAACGTCCGGCTGGAAGTAACACATGAAGCAGAGTGCAAATAGGTGATTATTGCGCCGTCATCAAATACGTCAGAGTGGAGATGCGAATAAGTGTAGCAATCAAAACAGACGGCAATCGAAGAAGGAGGTAATTACTTGCCATAACAATTATAGCCCCCGAACACACACAAAGATTGTAGCATTCGTTATGAAGGTAACAGTGGCACAAGGAGGCAAAACACACGTATTAACTGTCATTCAGACAAGACACATGTCTGTATAGTTGATGTTTTATTTCACCGTGTTTTGTTTCTGCCCACAAGCACTGTGTCGTAAGAGGTTGCAAGTTAGGCATTATTTGTCCGCTACTGTACCTGGTTGTTTGTTACGGAACACATCAGCAGGGACAGGAAATTTTCATAGAACGATATTTGAACCAGCTTGTTTCAATGCCTTATGTGAACTTCTGCAGCTCTGATTCGTGGTTATTGGCGGTGTGCCATTGTATGGACACAGAATATTTAGAGAAACAGAAGTGAAACACCCGGTACGACGGCGAACTCAGTCACACAAACCAGCAAAACGTCTTCCCTGGCCAGCAACATGGCGGAAACACCTACCGCCAACCAGCGTAAGGTGGCTGTCCTGCTAGCCGGCAGCCAAGCCAATAGGAGACCTGCAGTAACATATAGGAGCCAAACATACACAGGGCTGGTATCAACAATCTCGGGCAGCCAATACGAAGCCATCAAAAAAGCCGCCAAGTCAATTCACGTCTGAAGTACTATTTAGTCTGTGGTGTGGAGGGGGTCACATATTTGATTGCACAGACCAGAACAAGGTAACAGGAACATCAAAATTCTATGATAAGTTGGTAGAAACCCAAGATTCCGAGAGTTAAAACATCCAATCACTGACCACGAAGCAGAACTGCAGGTGTGAGCGTAAGGTACCGAAACAATCGGTTGCAAAATTCTTTTCGCGAAAAACACGTGTCCCTAGTTATTGGCAGCTTGTACTTGTGGAAAGACGATTGTCGTTTGATTGTACCAATCCGAGTAATGTTACTGCGATATCACACGTCTACGATTTGCCGTGAAATGCTAAGACACGCAGCAGTTAAATACAACCAGTCACTGACCACGAAGCAGAGCTACAGAAGTGCACATGATGCACTTAAACAAACGGATGCAGAAATATTTTCACCAAAAATTTGGGTCCGTACTTATTCTAATTAGTACTGTCACATCAAGGACGTCTCTGCACCAACGCTGTCAATTACCACGAAGCAGATCTGCACAACAGCACACTGCATTTTATTAATGAAAGATGTACGCTGCCAACATAACAACTTGCAGAAAAAATTTCTTTTCGCAAAGAACAGCCATTTTTTTGTTGCTACAGCCGAACGTAAATTATTAATTTAGAAACAGTAGTACACAAAGCACATAAAAAGAGAACATTTGTGTTAAAAGCAAAGTAACAACGTTAATTTATTCAGTAGTTCCACTTCATGCCACTGGGTTATTTTTCACATATTCATCTTTTTAATCAGTCTAGAACTGTAGTGTATTAGTCATTATTGTATTTGCTGATAGGGACGTTGTCAGTATAATAATAGATTTTACTCTAGTATATACAGAGGAGCGAAGTCTACTCTTTCACCAAATATTATCGAGAATTTGGCATGTCTCTCGTAAGTCCTCGAACTGTCGAACAACTTGTGCATTTCCCTGTAGCTCATGGTGACACACAACCTTACTAGTGACGTCGACAAGTCAAGAACCAACCAGCACGTGGGCTGTTGGAGATGGAGACACAGACTAAATAGTAATACAGACGCGGAAATGACGTGGCGGCTCGTTTGGTATTGACGAACTTGGCCGCTTATTGGTTGCTGGAGGTTGTATGTTCGGCTACTGCTTGTTACTGCAGGTCTCCTATTGGCCTGACTGCCGATTATCAGAGCAGTAGAGGTTTATGCTATGTTGATGGCCAGGGAAGCCATGTTGCTGGCCAGGGAAGCCATGTTGTTGGTGCGTGTGACTGAGTTCGCTGTCCTACCTGCTATTTCACTTCTGTATTCCTAAATATTCTGTGATAGAATGTTGGACGATGGGGCGGGGGAAGTGAAGGAGGATGGTTGCTCCAGGGATGTTAGATGGTAACTCCAAAATTCGGGTACTGACACCATAAAAAACCTGGCCCTTTAAACAGAAACCTGGTACATGGTAAAAAAAAAATCGCAAATGCTTACAGGCATGAAAAAATATGGGGAAATAAAACATGTCTTAAGTACTTTAAGATAAAAATATATCTAAAATGTTAAAAGAATACTCTTAGTTATCAGAAAATTAGAGGTTCACATCAATCACAGATGTTAGCTAAAGAGACGCAAGTAAGTGTTGCCGACGGCCAACAGGAAACAGTTCGCACCCGTGGCAAAGCTTTGGATGGTGTAATGACCTGCAGTAACTATATGCGCAGATTCATGCTCAGAATTCAGGGGAAGTTGACTTGAGCAAAAAAAAAAACTTTTTTGTTTCGAATGGTTCTGCTGAAGATACTGTTAAATAACGCATTTAAATACAATTGAATGCAAAATTCTGAAATCCTGGTACTTTAGCGTATCAGGGCAAAAGTTATTTGGTACATGGTACAGCACAATGAAAACTGGCACGTGTACCAGGATCCTAGTATGTCTAACACCCCTGGGTTGCCAACGACGTCTGCAGGTCCAAGTGGTTGCCAGAGGGCAATATTGCAGGCGTCCAGTTGTCGCTCGTTCATCCCGGGAGGTCGGTGAGGTCTTCAACTTGTGTCCATATCTGGAAGTCCTGCTTCTACAACCTCTGACTCACTCTTCGGGCATATCTCCTACACTGCAGTCTTCCCTCTCCGTCTCTCTTCACAAGAAAATAGTTTTATTACTTGTTCGGTACGTGACTCGCAGTAGCCGATGAATATGCAGAGGTGGGGGAAGAGGACAATTTGCAGGTTGGGTCAGCACATTCCGAAATTCAAACTCGTTTTATGTATTCTTCTATTGCAGACGGATTACGGTAGATTAGTACAGATACGGCCTTAGAAGAACAGGTCTGGACACTAGTTGAAAAATTATACGACCATTCCTTATATGTCTGACTGGCGCAACTGGTACAGTGGTGTTATTTTAACAAGGAGTAAATAGAACTAAGAGTAGAAAGTTTGTGTGACTAGAGACACTTGAAGTATGACTGTTTATAGCAATGTCAAAATAACATCTCTGGACTAGTCAATCATAAAGGGGTTAACTGAACATCATTCGTAAAAATGATGGTTTCTCGACCTCTAGTTTTATAACCGGAATAGATAATAAGAATTTCCGTGAACAAATTTTGACACTAACTTATTTCAATGCCACACGTGAACGCCTGCAGCTCTGCTTCATTAGCCTACCAATAATTTGATGTTTTAGGGCGAAGGTTGGCGGTGGGGGTAAGGTAGGGGGTGGCGGAAAATTTTTGTTGTTTTAATCATTTTTACATTTGTACGAGAGTTGGTTTGTTTTGATGACATACATTGTGACTACCTTTTACTGCAATAAAGTTTTTTTATTTTTCAGGTTTTTTATAATGGCATGTCAAAGTCCAAATGTACGTAAAAAAGTTTTATACTTTACAGGAAAACCAAGTGGCTTACCAAACTTTAAAAAATTCATGTTGAATAATGAAGTTTTAGGCTACAAGATCTGCTATACAAAAAAAAAATTGAATGTTTAAAAATTCTAATATCAAATTTCTGATTTTTTTTTAAGTACATTTGTAATGTTTTTGTTTCTGTATAGGAGACCATGTAGCCTGCAACTTTGTTATTCAGTGTTAATTTTTTTCAGTTCGGTAAGTCACTTGGTTTTCCTGTAAAGCCTAAAACCATTTTAAACAGTTTTATGCAAATTTGGACTTTGACATGCCATTATATAAAAACTAGGAAAGCCATCATTATTTTCTTCGCAGTAAAAAAACCACAATATATGTCTATGAAACAAAACTGTATCTCGTACAAATATAAAAAAATTTTAAAACACAATAAATTTTCCATCAATCCCCCCCGTACTCTCAGAGTCTAGGAGTTCTATCCATAAATCACAGACGTGTGACATTCAGTAACTTATTGTGATTGGTAGAGTAAGTTGAGAGACATCACAGCACGAAGACATTCTGCCAATAGCTACACGAAGCTGAACTGCAGATGTGCACGTAAGGCTCTGAAACAAGGTGCGACAGAAATGTTTGGCGAAAAGCTAGTTCTCCTATAAATAGTATTACAATATTTGTTTACATTTTTAAATCAGTAATCATATATCTGAACTTGATCTTTTGTAAATTTTGCAATTATTATGTACAGTATATTAAATCTTAAACAAGCCATTTTAAAATTTGTTTTTTTTTTTTCTGTAAAAGAACTAAAGCTTTTGTAAAATGCAAATGTTCAACAATAATAATCACTGTTCATACATAAACATTTACTGCATTCGTTCTCAAAGTATCTCGAATACAATTAAGTTCTCGATTTACGTCGGGGTTAAGTTCCTGAAAACATCGAAGCAAATTGAAACGACTGAAATTAAGAGGCCTTCCGTCCATAGCCTAAAGTATTTAAAAAAATAAAAATTAAAAAGAAACTTTTTTTTAATGTAATGTCAATTATTCCGCGCAAGAATGGACAAACGAGATCGCCCAAGAACAGGTTAACGACGATAGTATGAATCTGCGTCTATTTAAATTGGAAAAGGGGTACTAAAACATTAGCGACGTTTATTCAAAATGACTTAAAGCGACATGATGTAAATCTGAAACCTTCAACCATTTTAAAAATTTGGGCGGTATTATCCATGTCGTGAACGACTGCAAAAGTCTTGAAGTAGTTAATTAACTTGTTCTTGAAAGTGAATAAAACTTTTAAAAGTATAGTGCAGTGCCAAGTAATAGCTAGAACCTCGAGTTTCTCACAAAAAAATTTTTTTTACATAATTTGTCTCAGTGTATTTTGTAAACATCTGCAGCTGTACGTCATGGTTATTGGCAGAGTGTCTTTGTTCAGTCACATCTCTCATTTGACTGCTACAAACAGAATAAGATTACCGTGACATCACATATATGTTATTTGACTCAAGAACCCCAAGAAAAGTGCGAGTTAAATCAACCAATCACAGACCAGGAAGCACAGCTGCACATCTTCACAGAAGACATTGAAAACAAGTTGTGCGCAAATACTTTCACCACAAAATCACGGCTCTAGTAGTAACGTAAATTGTTGGTTTATTTGGTGACGTACCTTTGTGACAAGAAAAGACGGTTTTCCTACCTAGTAATAATGGAAAATGTTCTAAAGTATTGGTTTCGAAACTACCTGTCAAATAAATAACAAAAGTAGGATGTACTGTACTTGAGATGACACAATTTTTTGGATGGATTTGGTTGCTGCAAATATAATTTGTTTCAACCAAACTTATACGTCGTGGTTTATAAGCACACAGTTTCTGAAACAATTAGCTGTATACCAATATTTGTTAGTTTATTTAAGGTTTTTACGTTCAGGTTAAAACTATCCCGATGAAACAATTCCCACGAAATCTAATAACTGCAACTTAAATGTTGCAAATATCTAACCGTATAAATGTAATTTGTTTAACGAGGCATACGCACAAAAAATGATTCAAACATTAACGGTCAGTCTGGCCGTGGCTGCTAACGTACAACTTTAAATCACATAGGTTGCAGGTAATTTCTTATCTAGGTATGGAACAATGAATGTCTTTTGTCTGTTACGCTTACGTTCCTATACCATTCATTCGATTGCGAAGAAACGTTGCTACGTTGATAAGTTGTATGTGCGCCCGCAAAAGTTTCTGACAAAACATCTATATACGTACAAAAAGGAGGGGAGAAGGGGTGGGTTAAATTGGGCAGATGTGCAGAACGCGGTGCCAAAAAAAAAATTAGTGAAATTTGCTCTTAAAAGGGTCTTTGATGACAATTAATCTATTTACAATTTACAAATATTTAAGTTCCATATTTTTTACAAAATTAAAAAACTGTAATTTATTTATTTTAATACAATTTTAAGTTTAATATTGCTTCTTGTATGCCGTTTGAAGTGCTAAAAATTTGTTATCAAAAGCGTTTTGAAATTTTCTTTGAAATCACTTTTATTGGTTTGGAAAACATTAGTTTTTGAAAATATATTGAAAATACTAATGTACAGTATTCGGAATGCTAAAGATAATCTTGAGTACTAAGACTGAACTTTTGAAAGATTCAAAGAGAATTTACATTGAAAACCACGCGAAGAAATTTGCAGACAATAGCTGGTACTTTCTATGTTAGGCTATCTTACGTCTTTTTTTACGATTCAAAATGCTTGCCTATGGACAGCGCCGTGAACATTTCGCGAAAATATGTCAGTGATTGGCTGTTTAAACTCTCTCGTGTCTTGAGATTCTATCTTCAAGTCACAGACGTGTGGTGTTTGAGTAAAATGACTGTGATTGGAGCAGTCAAATGAGAGACGCCACTTCACAGAGACACGCTTCCAATAACAATGAAGCACAGCTGCAGATGTGAACGTAAGGCACTGAAACAAACTGGAGCAAAATTCTTTTCGCGAAAACGTTCATGGCCGGCCCAACTTACGGAGAGATAAACTTACTTTTAGCTGTGCTTGCCACAGATAACACATTTGAAAAAAAAAATTGGTTTTAATAACGAAATTGTTTAATTGGTGCTACACAAACCAATTGTCTAGCTGAGACAAGCAGATGTTCGACTGCACAGAACTGGCCTGTCAGTGTGAGCTCTGCCGCCATGACATCTGCGATGCACACGTGGTCGCCCAAACTCGTGACAGTCAAAATAAACACATCAACGAGGCGGATCTTCGCTAATGTGTTTTGAAGGACAACCAGTCACAAAATACACCCGCGGAAAGACTTTAATCTCGCAATCGGTTGCGCAATAATTCTCCACGGCTTAGCGCCAGCTGGTTTTTTATTTTCAAAAGCCACTCGTTTTATTCTTACTGAGTAGTCATTCCCGTGGAGGCAATGAAAAATTGCAGAAATATCATCCGATTAACATATTTTACAAAGTACTATGGCTAGGTTATCCACGAACTACGCGTAGTATTCTGTGCTTGTAAGTTATCTGACATGCAGTTTTGTGGCCATTCTTGCAGATGAGCTCGACCTTACGTGACGGTATTTTGAAGGCTTTTAATTTCATTTTATACGTATAAAACCTATATATTTTTTGTTTTAATTTTAGAAAGCGATGCTTCACTTGGCTGTAGTTATTTTTTAGATCCCGTTAAAAGTTAGCTAGAGTATTTAACTATACCCTTCTTCTTTTCCATACATTGGCATAACAATTAATTTTAGTGAATGGTGTATTACTTGGATGCACAACATTATTGACGATCCCGATAAAAGATAGTAAGAATATTAAACTGTAGCCTTATGGTTTTTCTCACAGTATCAAAATAGCATTTAACAAACATGTTCCGAGTTGAACCCGAATGTAATGCTTAAAAAAAGTCTAGAATTTATCTTCTAATTGTTTGACTTGATCAAGGATGATCACATAGTTCGTACATATCGCGATACTTGTTACTTGCAAGTAGCAACTGCTTTTCACGTACAGAGAGATCAACTTTATTTACGGCTTCAGCGATTCAGACTACGAAATAGTTCGTGACCGAATTGGTTAACCAGTTCAGCCACCCGTCAATTTATACATCTAGCTGATGCAAAGATCGAAGTTTTTGAACGGCTCTGTATCTTTAACGACAAGTTGAAACCACTGATGAACGGGTAAATATCCACAAGCCAAAGAAGCTACCCCACCGGTAAATACGTGCAGTCTCACATTTTAGGCGAAAAGAATTTTGCACCAAATTGTTTCAGAGTCTTACTTACGCGTCTGTGGATCTGCTTCGTTGTTATTGGTAGCGGGGAGTTGTACAGAGACGTTGTTCATTTAACTGAGCAAATGAGAATAAGGTTAGTGGCCGCGGTGGCCGAGTGGACGGAAGCCTTGTCAATGTGCCAAACATAAAAAAATTGTTGGATCATTTGCCTTCCATCAAGGCGATTCGATTTCGATTTCCGGCGGGGTCAGTCCTCAGATTTTCGCATAGGAATCGTGCCGGAAGATGCAGTTGGTAGGAGGGTTTTTCTCAGAGACCCCGTTTTCCCCGCCCCTTCATTCCGGTGCAACTCCGTTCTCACCTCATGTCACCCCTCACCAGAGCGGAAGACCTCGATGTTAAGCGCTGACCAAGGTCTCTCATTCAGAATGTGTGACACCACACGTCTGTGATTTGCGGGTATAACCCCTATGAGTAGAGACACTGGAAAATCACAAAAATATTTAACATAATCTGTAATATACTGTAGTATCTCAATCGTGACACGTGTGAACAGTTTTCTGGCAAATCACACACGTTCTGTGTTAGAAACTGTACAGTTCTAATTGGGTCTGTTGAAGAGGAACACAGTGCTTCATATAAACGAAAGTCAATATAGGTAAAAAAAAAACCTTCAGTGTTATACATAGCATGTTGGAGCCTAGCAAACAATCAACTTTTCCCGCTATTTACCAGTGTCTCTACCGATGAGGTGAAGGCTGAAAACATCCAATCACAGACCACGAAGCAGACCTGCTCGTAAGGCACTGAAACAACTTGGTGTAAAATACTTTCACCTAAAAGTAAGTAGCTTTACAAATGCGTCTTTCATAAGTACGGGATGTCCTTTACTGGCGTCTGGCTTCCGTCTGAGTACACCCACAACCATTAAGTCTCCTCTTATGCTACGTATTATGTAATGGAAATTATGGCTGGAAGGAATTTTTTTTGCGAAGGTCGCCATGTAAATTTGGTGAACGGCAACCTGCTGCTACAGCTCGGCTGTAGATATAGGCGAGGGAAATCCCGACGATGTCTTCCTGACGGACGGAGAACTAATACAAAACATTGTGCCTCGTCATCGTCTGTGAGGAGAGCAGAGTGGATGAGCGAACATAACCTCAAAGACAACTTGGAATCTTCCCAGGTCACTCTCGTCCCTAGAGCACACGTTGTCAGGAATACAGTTGAAGCGGTGAACGTAAAATGGAGACAAAATCCGAAATGATAAATTCGTAAGGACCTCAAAAATTAGCATTTTCTTCAGAGCACAACACATAATAGCATAAAACTAAGAAAAAAGAACATAAATGGACATCGATCGCCTCACCAGCCAAATACTTCCCAGAATTTTTGCTGTGTTAGGATTATTAAACATGTTTTCTCCTCTTGTTCGTGTTCTTTCTTGTGTTTTGTAACGTCACTACCGCGCCAGGAAAGTGTTTCCGACCATGCATTGCTACGTGATTTCTCATCGTCTGGATGTACTGTCCGTGACAGAAACGAGTGGCCCTGGACATGGGAAACATCGAGCCACAAACACGTTGGGGAATTTCTGGGGAAACCAGTTTAAGTAATTGTCTTTTACTTATAGTACCCAGATAGTGATGTATTAATATGCATCAATACCATGGTATATCGTTAAATAATTGGGTTTCTCGCATACCTTCCAGGCCCGCTCATTTCTGTCACTCACTATACTCTCTCTCTCTCTCTGTATATATATATATATATATATATATATATATATATATATATATATATATATATATATATATATATATTTCCCCCTGAAAGTTTGAAACCGCTGTACTGATACAAGCTGTATATAGGTCAGTGAAGCGGCGAAGTTTTCTGGTCTCCATCAGTTCTAGGAAAACGGGATTCATTCCTTTATGGTAATATTACTGTGCGTCGAAATAATTTTATACATGTAAATGAATATAAATTCCCCACTACGTATGAGAAAATTACCTCGCCCTTGTCAGGTGAACTTATCTGTATACTTTACCGAGCGATGTGGCGCAATGGTACCATACGGACATGAATTCGGGAAGATCCGTGTTCGATTTACAGATAAAGCCATCCTATTTCGGAGTTCCTTGGTTTCCCGAAATACCTCCAGTGAAATTCTGGCGTCATTCTTTCAGAGTGAGTGATAGTCCCATCTTGAATTTTTTGTGTTTCGACATAACATTTCTTCTGGATAAATTTTTGGAACTTTAACCTAACTACGGATTAGAATACATATTGATAGAATTGTAGACACCGTAAATATCATTCTGCCGTCACCGTCATTACGGATCGAATTGCAGTTAGAAAATTCTTATTACATTCTTAACTGAAATGCAATCTGTAACAAAAGTAATGGAAAATTAAGATTTATTATGTTTAAAATTTTATCATTACGTATATATATTCTGCAGTTAGTTAAAGCTCCATGACTTTAGGCAGAATAAAAGTTATGACACAAAATAAAAAAAATCAAGATGGTGACTATCTCTCACTCTTAACACTGGGCATAATTAGTGCCACAGATATTTGCGAAAATAATTTTCTCCCAACTGGTATCAGTGGCTTATGTGCACATTTGCAGCTCTGCTTTATTGTCAGTGAAGGGATGCTTTAACTGCCACACGTCTTGGGGTTTCTACTCGTAAATCACACGTAGTTTCCGCTCGTGTTTCAGGTTGTATGTAACCGTCTACAGTGACCTTGATGTCGACGAGACGTGAAGACGCGTATACTCTAAAAAAAATAGTTTGTAAATTTGCCACACGTGCGTTTAGAAGCGATAAGAAAGTAGGTACGGTAGAATAGTTTCCCAGACGTCTATGGTAGCACTCCTGAACCTAATTATAAAACAGTCAAATGCATACTAAAGTTGCCAGACTTGTATTGTAACATTTGTAAACGTTTGCATATTTTCAAGGCGGAAGTATGGTAACTGTCCCATACTGTGTCTGGGATAATAACTTCCTAAACCTTTGAGGATGTTCTTTTTACAGTGGTACCTATAGCTGGAGACACGGGAAAATTGCGAAAAATTTTTAAATAGTCTCCAATAAAGTGTATTAGCCTATATTAACCGTGACACGTGTGAACAGTTTTGGGACAAATCACACACGCTGAGTGTCCCACTGTGCATTTATAACTGGGCCTGTTGTAGAGAGTAAATATGCTTTAAATAAACCATAGCCAATGTCGATACGAAACATTCTGTGTTATATAAAGCATATTGGAGCCTAGCAAATAGTCAACTATTCCCGCGATTTTCTAGTGTCTCTAGTTATAGCGTATGGACGGTGTTGTAGAGTCTCACATTTCTACTATGTGAAACGTTTAAATTTATTTCCAACAAGTTTATCTACTTAAAGAATATACACATGAAACTGTGATTATGTAACTTAAAAAAATTAAATAAAAAATATAAAATAATAATAACATGCATCATGTTTATTAGAAACATGATTTTGGGGCCCCCTCAAAAAGGCTTAAAAATATTTCATTAAAATATATATCTTACCAATACTGACGACGCAATTATATGCCTATATACATAATTTGTAGAATAATGAATATATTTTCTCATTTTCAAAGTTATCAGGTAAGACGTATTTAAAAATCAATTACTAATATCAAAGGGTTTTGTGCAATGTTAAGGCGTTAAAATTGTATAATTATTTCTTTATAATTTTAATGAAAATACTGTTACGTTTTTTAAAATAGGACATAAAACGCGCACAGTGAGACGGTCACCTTAAAGATGCACAAGTACATTTGATAGCATAATTTTTATTGTATCAGCTTTATAGACGATACTTGCGAGTTAAGTTTACTATTACGAAACAATTTTAGTTTTCATAGTTTTCTCATAATGGTGCGTCAAAGTCAAAATTTGCGTGTTATGCTGCCAAGCAAATAGTTTAAACTATGTGACTTACTTATACGAAATAATTCACAGTGTAACAACATGTCATGGGCTACGTAACCTAACATTTGAAAAACTCACAGAGAATTATGTATGTATTTTAAAAAATTCCTGACTTTGCGATTTTTTTTGTATTATTGCTATTTTTTTCCTTTAGATTCTAAACATTACGTTGTGTGTTTATAATGTTTGGTCACGCAGTCCATGGAACGTTATTTCACTGTTAATTATTTAATTTGAATAAGTCTATTGGTTTCCACTAATTGCATTCGAGCGTAACATAACATTTTTAACTTTGACGCGCCGCTATTAGAAAATTATGCGAGCTAAATGGTTTCTTAAGAGGAAATTAATTGTACACACAAGTATAGTCTATAACTTTTCATGAAAATATAAAATTATGATTGTATACCACGAACACTCGTAAGGAGATAATTTTCTGTATTTACTGATTACTTGTTTGCTTACATGTAAGTAATTTTTATCACCTAATTTTGGAATTCAGAGCCAATAGTCACGTAAAGCTTACTTATCAATATTTTTTAAGCTTGAGAGAGCTAACTTTTATATATTTTTACTGATGTGAGACTGAAATCAGTGAATAAGTAATTAGTTTATCAATAATTACGATTACACAAATCAAAACACTAAAGAAATGTGAACAAATACGATCTTAAAATACCTGCTGACACATTCCCCATTTCCCACATAGCTTTCTTTGTAACTAAGGATACCAACCTGAGCGGCTCCAGGCTGGTACATATGTTCGTATTATACCTTATTTTCTTCCTAACCAATGTTGGTATGTGTATTGTATTTTTATTAATGTTATTGAGAAATTGAACTGAGAACACGATTTTATACAAACTTCCCCCTTAAGCACATGAAAATAAAATACTTATAGTACTACAAAGAAGGAGGAGGAAGAAGAGAATGCGACAGAAGGACGCGGAGACCCATGCACACGCCCATAGAGACAAATGACAAAGCGGCTTGCCGGAGGGTTTGGAATAAAGCCACCAATCACAGGCCGGTCGGGCGAGTATCGACAAAGCGGTCCAGCTCTTCATTAGTGAAACAAAACTTGGACAAAGTTGTCCTTCGCATGAAACCACTTATTCAACGTACGTCATCCATAATAATATTCAGAACTACAGTAATATAGTGGTCAGACCACTCGCCTCACACTACGGTGGCCATGCTTCCTTTCCCAGTGTGTGGATTGAACTGTTAATACACTTTCGTTGAAATAGCGTTTTTATATAATTTTCCTAATTTGGAGGTATTACGAAAGACCATTTAATAAATTTATCTCTATTAAAATAACATCACTTAAGGCCTTGTTACAGAGTTTTGCAGTGATTTCAAAAATATTTTTTTTTATTTCTACCTAATACTCATATCAAAATTTCGCTGCACAGTTTTGACACTTATATGTTATAATTTGTAGCTGAATTTTTTTGTAGAATTATACTGAACGTTTTTTTAGACTTCATTACCCAAAGTACCACGTTTTTCGTCGTGTAAATAAGCAAAAATTAAGGCAATTATTTTTTGCTGGCGAATGGTACATTATTTTAAAATAACGCGTCCACAGTATTGTGCATCGTGTGATTGCACATTGACTCAAATTTTTTGAAAACTTTTGGTTAAAAAATATTTGAGTTATTGACACCAGTCTGAAAAAAAACTCGGGAACAAACCCTTAAGGTTGTTCAAGTGGGGAAAAAACATAATTTTATATTTGTATGAAATAGTGTTAGTTTTGTACACATTACTTGAGAGTATATATACCTCTAAGGGGAAAAAATTAGCTCATCTAGTTTTCCCGTAATGGCACTTCAAAGTCAAAATTTGCGTATTTTTACTTCATACAAAACTTGAAAACCAGTTAACATAATGAAATGAAAAAAATCATATCAAAACTACGCGTTACTGTCTATGGCCTGTAGCATTTAAAATCCGTTACAAAAAATGTTTATGTTAAATAAAAAATTTCAAAATTTAAATTTTTTTCGGTACTTTTAGAAATTTATTTTAAACACAGAAATATTTTATAATGTGT
>PNEQ01027349.1:23485-54415 GCA_003012365.1 Medauroidea extradentata
TATATTTACTGGTTTTCAAGTTTTGTATGAAGTAAAAATATGCAAATTTTGACTTTGAAGTGACATTACGGGAAAACTAGATGAGCTAATTTTTTTCCGTTAGATGTTAATGTACTCTTAAGTAATGTCTACAAAACTAACACTATTTTATACAAATATAAAATTATGAATTTTTCCCCACTTGAACGCCCTTAAAGGAACCGTGAACTTCACGAAAAGAATTCTGTTCAAACGATACGATTGAAATAATTTGAAATGAAATAAAATATACTAAGCTATGGAATGACACCGTTGTAATTTCATGTAAAAATTGTTTTCACTTAAAAAAAAATCTTGAAGGTATCTATATTTTTGCTTATCGTTGGGTACCTGTATTTACAAAAAAATATTTACGTGAAATCACTAATGTGTCATTCTGTAGTTTAATTGCATTTACTTTCACTCTATGAAGTATTCATTTCTGTCATATGAATAGTTTTAACTTTCAGTAAGTAGCGGAAAACAGCCAAATCAGAATTTTGGCATGCGTTTGTAAAAAAAAAAAAAAGTTATTGAAGTGAAAAAAAAGTTAATTTGTCAAAAATTACTATTAAAGTAATGTGTAAGAGTTGGAGAGTGTTTGGCACAGTTGGACAGTGTTGCACAATACAGATTCAACCCACATTCTCATGTATACTTAACAAAATATTATAGACGCCTGAAGGAATTTTAAAACCATATTCAACAGATTTCCTCATATTAATAAAATTACGACATTGCTTTAGTAACCATAACACAAAACCAACTTTTGTGCTTTCACTGTACTGCAATAATATTTGTTTTTCAATTTGTGGGTTGACTCTTTTTGCATAACACTGTCCAGTTATAAAATTACGAATTTTTCGAAGCAAAGCGCTCTTAACCAACATTCGAAACGTCGCAGTGACAAATGACGTCTTTCACCTGAAAAATAAATATGTTTTAAAACGCTTGTTTGCTTTCAAGTATAGCAGATTTACAGTAATGTGCTGGTCGGTCAGGCCTAAAATGCGAGAAACGTGTCGTCAACATGGAGTTTAGAGCGACATTTAACCAATAAATAACAAGATGTTGGTCGTACAAATAAGTACCACATTTAAACGAAATGTAAGACTACTTGTCATATAAGAACAGTATATAAATATATTTATAAAAATCGCAGGAATATTTTGTTTCTCTGAGGGTCGAAGCCGGATCACTGAAGGAGGGATTACCGCAAGCCTACTGCACGTCTTGAAGCGTTATTATCTTCCTGGCAACAGTCCTGCACACTGGACTCTGTGTATGTCAAAGTTGTGGGGGTATACTCTAGTTTGAAAGGTTCGTGGCGCGAGCAGTGCCCGGGAAGGACAGGAGAGTTTAACGCGCGGGATGTTGCAAGCCCCTGCGACGAGCCAGCAGCATCCTCTGAGGCCGATCTTCGCCCGAGGCTAATGCCACGCACCATCGCCTCTCTGCGTCGCCTCGAGGTCACAACTGCTACTGCGTCCATCCTACCTTCTTCTTCCACCGTCTATCTCGTTACTTCACTCTAGACTAGAGACACGGGATATTTACCAGTACAAACCTACAGGGGCGGGATTTCAGTATTTTGGTTGGAGTGGCAAATAAAGTAACGTCAATCCAGCCAATAAAGCGAGGGAATCGGGGATGTTCCCGACAGGAAAATTTGGACTTCAAGATGCAAAATGGTGCTATTTAACCAGTTTTTTGCCAAGTTATTGTGGAAGGAAGTATAGCTTAAAAATAAAAGAGGGAGGGGGGGGGGTAAAATTACTTGCGCTTGTTATAAAAAATATGGGTTTACCAGACCCAAAACCCGGCTATGCAAGTCTATATACAATCGAATATTTTGTTATTTGACTTCGCGTTTCCGTTACTGTTATTGTACCAACTGAAAACCAACTGAGAATATTTTTACTGAAATCATTACGTAGGCTAAGTAAGCCTACCCCACTTCAGTAACAAAAATATGTTAAAACATTTTACTTGTGATCGTATATGTGATGTATTGGTCAGTTATTATAGAAACGAAACATGTCTGCTCTGTGTTGGTAACCTAGTGAACTGAGTGTACAGAGCCTCAACAACTGCGTGAAGCCTGCAAAGTGGCTCATCACTATATATTTAGATATATCACGATATATGGTCTGTTTCCCGTAAATATTTCAATAATAATCCCAATTATTAAAATATTTTCTACACATTTTAACATTTTGTACAAAAATAGCAACGTCATATATTGACGAAACTTACTGTTTACTCTGGAGCTAAAAACAAGGTTTTCTGAGAACATATGAGACACCGGTATATCTCGGTACTACAAAATAAAAATTTTCATTGCAACATATACAGGCTATTTCTGAAATACTATTTACAAACTTCGGTGGTAGGTTCCTTACATCAAAACAAGAAAAATGTTCGTAAACATACGTTCGAAAACCATTAGTTTTTGAGTTAATGAGTGTTTAATTCAATGTGTTGCAAGGAAATTTGTTTTGTAAACGGTCACTGAATATTGTCATTGATTGCACATCTCTATCCTGGCATTGGTGAAAGTGTCATAAACTCTGAAGAGTGGAGTAAATGTTCGAAGTGATATCCTCTTGCTCCCACACCGAAATTCACTGTTGTACCTCTTCAAATACTCCCAAGTGATGTCGTACTATTTCACAAGTATCCATGATGCGTTGATAAAACGTATATGCATTGGGAATGTTTGCTGCATAATCCAGTTTTTGAGGTGGCCGCACAGATAAAAATGTAAAGGTTTGAGGTCGGAGAAACGTGCAGGGCATGGAACCTACGTACCCGTCTGTACTTGGAAGATATTATTCAGTGCATCTCTAACAATGTGGCTTGAAATGTACTGGCGCACCGTCGTGCATAAAACACATGTTTAGGGACCCCTGTGTTTCGCGAAAATACTTTCGCCCCAGTTTGTTTCAGATATTTCCACGCACATATGCAGTTCTGCTTCATGGTTATTGGCAACGTGTATATGTGAAGAGCCGTGTCTCATTTGACTGAGCCAATTACAATAACGTTCCTAAAACAACACACGTCTGTGATTTGTAGGTACAATCCCAAGGCTTGTGAAAGTTAAAATATCCAATCGCTGACCACGAAGCAGAACTTCAGATGTGCACGTAAGATACGGAAACAAAGTGGAGCAAAATTCTTTTTGCGAATAACAAGGGGCCCTACATATCTGTACCTCGGAGGCTTAAGACACTATGTCACAAAATTCATATTTTTCAGGAGAGCAGTTTGAAGAGTGAGATTCACTAGTGAAGCCAGCTGTTTATCACCCAAAAATGTGTTTTTTGATACAATACGGACTTTGTGTTACATATGCCACTAGGAACTACTTATACCTGTGTTAATGTTTATGTTGAAAAGTGCATTTTGAGAAAATTGACTAGTGTTTTATGCTTCCGAGGTACAGATATGTTTCATCTTATTAGTGAACACTGTGACTCTTATTTTAAAAAATATTCTACAAATAAGCACGCAATGAAAATGAAAATCCACCAATTGTTCCCGCTTTCGGACAGGGTCACACCATTCATTTATTTCACAAAAATTAGTAATTTGATCAAAAGCGGTTGACACAGCTGTAAACGATGGCTGGTGGTGAGAACTGGCGGAGGAGATATCGACCAGTTAAGACTTAGCCAGACGATGACGTCACATGGCCCGCTGCTGGGCGGGGTTTGTAATTACCCGGGCAGACCTGGTGCCTTCCGGCCGTGTATCACACGTGGTCCAGCAGCAGGTGGTCCATATATCTCCATCTCTCTCTGTGCTGAGAGCCCGGGGCTATAAACTCCGTCATCTCGCGCGGCAATACTCCAGCTACCGCCTTCTTTCACTTCCCCCTCCACCTCTTGATATTATACGTCGCCGTGGGCGTCTCCGTGGCCCTCGGAGTCGTGAGAGCGCTTAACACTCGTTTACGCTCGATTTAACCTAACTCCAGAATCATTGCAAGAGAATTATATGCTAACTTTCAAGAATTCTCTTGCAATGATTCTGAATAGCAAATTAATGAAAGATTCCATTATTATTTACTTATGTCAAGCATTTTGCCAAGAAAAAGTGCTATGCTTTGTCGAAGAGAATAGGTTGATAATACAAGTTGAATAAATGTTATGACTCATAAACTGAAAATGCAATAAAATTGTCTAACATTCCCCCTTAACGGTGTTCACGTGTAATGAAATCATGATTTTATATCTTTGTGAAATAGTGTTACTTGTGTAGACGATACTTGTGAGTACAGTTTCCTCTTACAAGACAATTGTAGCTCTCGTTGTTTATTTCATAACGGTGCGACAAAGTCAATATTTGCTTGTTCTGCTGCCATGCAATAATAGTAAAAACCAACAGACCTACTTGAATGAAATAATTCACTGTGATATTACATTCTATGAGTTATGTAATAAAGTATTTAAAAGAACACAACGTAATATTTTAAATTTAAAAAAAATCGCCCGAAGTACAGGAAAAAAGTTGAAAATTCAGCAATATTTTTAAATATAAAAGAATTTAAGGTATTTTTTTAAAAAACGTTTTATTACGTAGCCCGTGGCATGTTATTTGACTGTGAATTATTTCACTTACGTAGGTCAGTTGGTTTTCACTATTAGCGTGACAGCAGAACATTGTAATTTTAAATTTGACGCACTGTTATCAGAAAACTATACGAGGTAAAATCGTTCCGTAAGAGGAAACTGCACTCGAATTATATTTTTATATCTACGAAAAGAACACATTCTTCAAACTATGTCGCTTTAGCTTTAAAGATTCGGCACGTTTATTAGAAACATCAATTTCGGGTCTCTCAAAATGGCCAAAAATGGCTTTTCCAAACTGCTGCATGTGGGAAAACAACCGGATTCGAAAAACAAAGTAATAGAACGAAGTGTTAGACTTATAACTATGTTGCCCATAAATGTAATGTTGCAACCACTTTAAGTTCCGTAGGGAAAATGATAACAGTTAAGTACTGCACGCCATCGGAGTGACTTGCACGGAGAGGTGATAATGTATTATATAATCCGGTCAGCGGCACCCTTATCATTCCTGTCTCACACACAAACACTGTATGTATAGGGAGGCACTTAAATGGTGTTTAAGTGGGGTTATAAAATTTTTGACCCAGGCAGGTCGGGAAGAATAGCTTTCTCGGCATAACCACTATTTTGGTTTTGTTTTTTCAGGCTCTAATTTTTTATTTACATCTTTGTTTACTTTTGTCTCCCAGTCCAGGACGAATAATCATGCAAATATTTATGGCAGTCACAGAAAAAGAGGATTCTCAAATAGAGCCATCCTTAAAACAAATTCAGTTTTTGTCCCGCACGGTAAAGTTTATTCTGTGTAGTGATGTTGAGAATGCAAGCAATTAGCTTTGTACATTTTATAAACGTAAGCAAACTACAATAGGAACACTTCTCAACTACTCAAGTTAAAATTTTACTCTACTAAGCTAACCTTGTAACTTCTTGTAAACGTCTAGTATTATTGCCTGTGGATACGTGTAAACGTTAGTTAAGACCAGCATTCTTGTCTTTTATATACGACATCTCTGCGACATCTTGTAATAAACGGTCGCTATCCATTCCTCTCCCGCTTGCTGCCACGGTAATAATCATTTATTTTCAAACGGGACGCCCGTCTAGTTGTGTACTCGGAGCAAGAATGACTTAAGTTACTTTCTTTTACCCAGCGTAACAAAAAAAAAAAAACTTCGCAGAGTGAAAGCGATACTTTATTTTTTTAAACTGGTGTTGTTATATGACAGCAACAAATTATCTATCACCTAAAAGAATTACGTACATTTTCACGAAATGCCGCTGTGTTGTAGGCTTGTATTTTTAAGAGCGAGAGAGAGGGAGAGAGAGGGAGAGAGAGAGAGGGAGAGAGAGGGAGAGGGAGAGAGAGGGAGAGAGAGGGGGAGAGAGAGAGAGGGAGAGAGAGGTGGAGAGAGAGGGAGAGATGGTCGCCATTTTGAATTTTTATATTTTGCGTCATAACGATTCTTTTGGGTAAAAATTATGGAACTTTAAAACCTAAATGCAGAACATAATACATATTTTTAGAATTTTGTGTACCATAAATCTTTGTTTATCATTTATATTTTAACAGAAGTAACTGCAGACAAATACATTTTTACGACTTTCTTAACTGCATTAGATCTGTTAAAATAGCAACGGCAAACAAAGAATTATAATATATAAATGTTAACAATATGTATTCTACTCTGCAAATAGGTTAAAATTCAATTAATTTATCCAAAATAAAACGTTTTGGTACAAAACACGAAAATTCAAGATGGCGACGCTGTCTCAATCTTAAGGTACTAACTTGGTTGGACATATTTTGAGTGTTTGAGGCCTAGTGTTGAGGAAGCTATAAGGGCAACCCCGAATAGCCTCTGAGCTCACAGTACACTGTTCATTGGTTCTAAGAAGCAACCTCGGACAATCGTTCTAAACGTCAAATTGCTTCACAATCGAAACAGTTGAACTGATACATTTATTCGTGAACGACAGGGTTAAAACATAACTAGTAATGAAAAACTTTCACGAAAATTAGGAATGCCTAGCAATAGGACGTTGTTCGGCTGTGTTAAGAGCACGGTAAACCGCAATTTTCATCGTTAAGTTTTTTATATTTGTAGCAGATATCATTAAAATTTTTTTTCAGACATAAATTTTGATTAAATTTAACACTTATGAAATTTTGTTATCCATCATACTTTTAGGCGTAACGGCTTGTTAAAGTCAAAATTTGCACGTTACGTCTTTAAGGGTGTCACAGAAGTGGGGGGGGGGGGGTAATCACAATTTTATATTTATATGTAGCGCCCGGTAGTTTTCGCGAAAATATATTTGCCGCACTTTGTTTCAGTGTCTTGCGTGCACACCTGCAGCTCAACTTCATGGCTATTGTAGGAGTGCTTTTGTGCCGAGTGATTATTCATTTGACTTGGCAATCAGTACATGGATAACAGTGACACATCACGTCTGTGATTTGCGGGTTTAACCTCCAGACGCTGGGTGTTACGGCATCCAATCACTGACCACAAAGCAGATATGCAGGTGCGCACGTAAGGCACTGAAACAAAGTGACGCAACAATATTTTCGCGAAAACTACCGGGCCCTATTTATATGCAACAGTGTTAGTTTTGCTGACGTTACTTGGGGGTTACATTTATTCTTACAAAAAAAAATAGCTCAGTTAGTTTTCCCATAATGGCATTTTCAAAGTCAAAATTTACAAGCTTTTACTTCATACACCCCCCCCCCCCGGAAACCAATTAACATAATTAAACGAAATAATGGACAGTAAAACTACATGAAATGGGCTGCAGCTTGGCGTATGTAAAAACCCAGAAAGAAATATTTTGTATCTTAAAAAGTTTCGGAAATTGGAAATTTCTTGCTGGTTTTATAAGTTTTTTTTTTAATTCAAAAGTATTTTATATTGGAAGCACATGATGTGTTGTTTCACTTAAAATTATTTCGTTTAAGTATGTCAATTGGTTTCCTGGGTGTGTGTGAAGTAAAAATACTTGTATGTTTTGACTTTGAAATGTCGTTATCGGATAAACTGACTTAGTTAATTTTTTTTCTTGATTGAGTTAAACGTACTCGCACGGATCGTCTACAAAACCAACACGTCTTCAAATAAATATAAAATTACAATTTTTCCGCTCTTGCAGTCCCTTACGTACGACGCTAATGCAACTGATTTACCGAACTAAAATAATTCACACTGAAAAACGACTCCGTAGGCAACAACGTCTCCTACACGAAGAAAAAACTATACTTTTGCATTTTAAAAAAGTATTGAATTTTTTAAATTCTACTTTCAAATTTCCGTATTAAAAAATTCAAAAATTTGTCTCTTTTTTTTTTTTTATTTAGCAGACTATGTTGCCTACGAGTATCGTAATTCGGAGTAAATTGTTTCAGCTCGGTAAGTCAGTTGAGTTTAGTATTATACTTAAAATTTCGACATGCAGATTTTTTTCTGTGAAAAACTGTTAAGCCAAAACTATGATAGATAAAAAATTTCATAAGAATTAAATTTAGTCACAAATTGTGTCTAAGAACAAGGAAAAATATGTAAAATCGTAGCGATGAAGATGGCTGTCTACCGTCCCCTAAACGAAATCTTACAGAACGTACTGTACGATATGCTTAGAGGTACGTCAATTTCGCAAATACATTCCAGGTCTCGGTTGAACGCCAAAAATATACACTTCATAATCACGCGTGTGATTATCTGGCGGCTGTCACGAAACGCATTTGACTACTGCAAGCCAGTAGTAAATAAGGAAATGGTTCATGGAGCTATCGCTTATAATGTTGTAAGCCAATGAATAATCGACTCTATCCAGAGCGTGTACAGGACTGAGCAATCTAGGCTACTGCCAGATGAATCCGCCAAATTGACGTACCTCTATGTATTACTAATTAGTGTGTTGCTTTTTCGTAATATTATTGGATGATGTGATTTGTGACGTGTGTGAACAGTTATGCGTTTACGTTGTACAGTTCTAATAGGGCATGTTGAAGTGAGGAACGATGTATCAAAAAAACAATAGCCAGTATCGATACAATACTTTCAGTGTTATGCAGTGTGTGTTGGAGACTAGCAAACACAGTACTTTTTTTTTTTTTTTTTTTTTTTCCCAGTGTGTCTAGCTATAGCATACGGAAGATATTATATACACTGGTGTCCTTGCAACAAATAGTGTTCACAAATATCGGAAAACATTGTGGCGTCACTAAGTCATATTCAGAGCCACATATTTTCGGTGAAAGGAATACTGCCTCAACTTGTTTCATTGTCTTACATGAACATTTGCAATGCTGGTTCGTCGTTATTGGCAGCGTGTAAATATTCAGTTGCGTCACTTGTTGCAAATGAGAATAAAGTCACTTCGATACAATACGTTTGTGGCACTGAGAGTTAAAACACACCCAATCACTAAAGATACGAGTATTTCGAGTATTGATTGTAGGTCAGGTTGAACGCCAATAACCTGTATATCACAGTAACTTCCGTGATTAGACGACAGATGTTTTTACAAACCTTTGTAGGTTGCAAGCCAGTAGTAAATAATTCGTGTGGCTACCCACGTGTACGGTTAGGAGCCAATGGATATTCGACTGTGGCCAGTGTGTGTATAGGACTGAGAAGTCGAGACTGCTATAGGCCATTCGGAATAAAGTGAGCACTAAAGATTTAACCTTTGAAAAAAATCACTAGCCGTTACTGCATATAAGTCAACATTAACAACAGTTACATTATTGTTTGTATGGTTGGTAGCGAATAACTGCATGTAGTTCCATGAATTTTCTTATTTGAACACAGCATTAGTGAAACAACATCAATTGCAAACCACCTCTCTGTATTTAATATACTGAAAAATATTTATTTAATTTCTTACTGACGTACCTGCTGACTGTACAATTTTATTTAATTTGCGGCAGCAGAAAGCGACGCAACCGAATCGATTGTCGTTGGCAGACGCCGCTAACTCTCTGCGCCACAGAGGTAGTTTAAAGTTTCACCGACAGATGGCACCAGAGTTAGGTTTTCGCCGCTTGGAAGCGAATTGCGTCATTCAGTTTGTTTGTCCGTTATGTTATGAATATCGGTTTCTGGTAAACACATGTAAAGTATTAGAAGTGACTGTTCATGAATATCACTGATAAGTTATGTGAAGTCAATAGTAATGTAAGTTGTTTTGTTTTATGATCGCCAGCCTGAGTATCTGGAAATAGAAACAGCATTTTTTCCCCTGTTTCACACATTAAGAAAATAGGTTATTTATTGTTTCTCTTTACGTGCGTCGTCGTTCATTACAGTATGCTGAACGGAGCTTGAATTCTTGAGTTGCGTGTGTCATGTGTGTTTTTAGTGGCGGTTTTAATTTAAAAGTTCGAATATACTGTGCATGCATTTACGAGATTCGTAAGGATAACAGCGCCGTTAGAGTAGACGCAGAGAAACCAGTGTTATAAGACGTTCACTCGCAGGTATTTATAACTAAGATTATTACTGAGTATAGCACATATTCAACACCCATGCATTTAATGAGTACATATTGTAGCTAAAATTTATCGGAGCAGTGTAACGTAAATGTAACCATTGTACAAGCCTGTGCAAATAAAAGCACGTGGCAATGTTGATGTTTACATGTAGCGGAAAGATATAAACTGGCAGAAAATAGAAATTAATCAGGGCTTTTTTGAGTGCTCACTTTATTCCGAATCACCTATACCAGATTAATACGCGAAATACTCGTGCCTCTACCAATCACTGACCATGAAGCAGAGCTGCAGATGTGCACGTAAGTGATCGAAACAAAATGAAACAAAATTATTTTCGCCAAAAATCGTTGGCTGAAGTCATATTTCCTTGGCAACTTCTACTGTCCAGTAAACTCAACAGGAAATGGAACGCGGGCTGTGGTTGGCTGGTCCTGCTGTGCGCAACAATGTTTGCAGCATAACTAGAGGTACGTCAATTTCGCGGATTCATCTGGCAGTAGCCTAGATTGCTCAGTCCTGTACACGCTCTGGATACAGTCGGTTATTCATTGGCTTACAACATTACAAGCGATTGTTCTATGAGTCATTTCCTTATTTACTACTGGCTTGCGGTAGACAAATGCGTTTCGGTGACAGCCGCCAGCTAATCACACACGTGATTATGAAGTATATATTTTTGGCTTTCAACCTGACCTGGAATGTATTTGCGAAATTGACGTACCTCTAGTAATACAGACGCGAAGTGACGTGGCGGCTCGTTTGGTATTGACCAACTTGGCCGCTTATTGGCTGACCAAGGTTGTTGATACCAACCTCGTGTATGTTTGGCTCTGCATGTTACTGCAGGTTTCCTATGGCCTGGCTGCCGGCTAGCAGGGCAGCAACATTACCCTGATTAGCAGTAGGCGTCTCCGCCATGTTACTGGCCAGGGAAGTCAATTTGCTGGCGTGTGTCACTGATTTCGCTGGCCTACTGACTATTTCACTTCTGTATTCCTACATATTCTGTGATAAAGGTATTACAATTTATTGGGAACTATACTGACTTTAAATATTTTAGCAATTTTCCATTGCGTCTAGCTAAGGTACTTGATTGCAACCTCGTACCGCTCTAGCATGTTTCGTTAATACTTGCTGAAATCTCGTGTCTTGTTCGAAGCAATCAGGTTTATAGGTTTGTCTCGGCTCTCATTTGTAATTACGGCTTACTACGTAAAGAATTTTAAATAATACCCTTCTATACTTGTGCCGTGAACTTTCACATATTACGAAATTGTAGCTAACAACATTTCACGATATCAACAATCGAGTTAAAGGGGACGTTCACAAAAAATTTAAATAGTTTTAATAATGTTTATATTTGCACGTGACATGGTTTGTTTTGTAGACATACACTGTCACAGTTTTTTTACAGGAATAATACATTTTTAGCTTTCGTAGTTTTTGTATAACGGAATGTTAAATTCCAAATAAAAAAATGCTGAGTTTGACATAAAAAAAATGCTTATTTTCTACAATAAAATAAACAATCCAATACGAATTTTGTGCATAACTTGACGCAGCCGTGACAATTTTCTTCAGTGTGAATTATTTCATTTCGGCAAGTAGGTTATGTTTTCCTTTAATTGTAATGTCGTTTTTTGCAAGTCTGGACTTTGACATGCAATTATACACAAACTATGAAGCTGAAAATACTAAAAACTATAAAAATGGTCACGATATATGTCTACGAAACATACCACGTCTCTTCCAAACATAAGAAATATTAAAATAATATAGAAAATGTGTTAAACCTTGTGATGGTTGGAGCATATCTAAATAGACTGTAAAATAACTAGTTCTGCAGGATTTCTGTTTCCCTTGATATTTTTCGCCACACTTGTACATCACTGTACAGCGGTCACAAGCTATGGACGACAGTTCACTTTCTCTGCTCTCTGTCAACTAACCCTCGAGCCGCCCCTTCACAACCCTGACTTCTCTCCCCTATCCAGATACCGCATAACACATCCTAGCTAGTAGGGGATAGAGATCATCCTAGTACACAGCATACAGCACAGAACAAAATGTTTGGTGAACTCTACCCTATTAACGAGAGTTTAATACGTTGGGTTCACACGCACACATCGCGCCTTCTACGACGTTCAGTGCTGGAACTGTCCTACGTTAAAGTTAGGAAATATTTATAATCTTGACTCGTCCATTTAAATTCCCGCAATAACGTGCTAGTAACCGATAATACTGCGGGCTATTCGGGAGGTTGTTGCCGACAAATAGACGCTTCCCAAAGAAGAGCTCGCTCATGGTTATTTAAACGTCTTTGAAGGCCATCATGTTTTCGTCTTTATAAAAGCTGCTCATGAACTTAGTACAGATATTTGAATGAAAGAAATAAAAACGAATCCATGCTTTAAGTGGAAAAGAATTTTGCACCACTTTGTTTCAGTGTCTTATGGCAGCTCTGGTCAGTGGTCCGGGTTCGATTCCCTGAGGGGTCGGTCCCCGGATTTTCGCATGTGGGAATCGTGCCGTACGATGCCGTTGGTCGGCGGGTTTTTTCGGGGATCTCCCATTTCCCCCGTCCCTTCATTCCGGCACTGCTCCATACATCATGTCACCCCTTACCAGCGCTGAAGACCTCGATGTTAAGCCCTGACTAAATCTTTAATCCACTCACTCACTCTGGTCAGTTGTTATTGGCAACACATCTTTGTGTGAGGCGTCTTGTTTCACTGAGCCAATCCGTAAAAAGGTTACTGTGATACCACATGTTTGTGGTTAGTTGGTGGAACCCCAAGACAGTGAGAGTTAAAACAGTAAATCATCGAACGCTTTGCAGAGTTGCAGGTGTGCAAATAAAGCATTAAAATAAGCCGGTGAAAAATTCAGTTCACCTAAAATCAATGACCTTATTGATGACCAGAGCCACGATTTTACGGCGGAAAATTTTTTTGCAACATTTGGTTTCAATGCTTTATGTGCACATCTGCAGATCTGCTACATCGTCTGTGACTGGATGATTTTACTCTCACTTACCTTGGCAAATTACAGACGTACGTACGGAGTCACAGTAATCTTATTCTGATTGGTGCAGACAAATAGTAGACGTGCCTGAACAAAGACACGCTGCTAATTACCACGAAGCATAGCTGCAGATGTGCACGTGAGACACTGAATCTAAGTGGGACAAAAATCTTTTCGCGACAAATTCTGATTAAGGACTGGAAAATTTCGCGGATTCAATGGCCTGCTGGCTAGAATCCATTGTACTATGAATACTTAATCCCTGACCATTTGTCCACTAGCTGCTACTCAACAACAGGTAATGAACGAATATACGGGGCTTGAATATGCATGGTACAATAATTGAATTCGCGAAATTTTCCAGTCCGTAATTATGATGACATTTAAATTTTCGGTGGAAGTAGAAATCGAATCACTACATCACTACAACTTAAGGGCTTGGGCCGGAGTTTCTCGGCTTATGATAGAATTATTTTTTAAAATCCATACGGGAGTCGATATCGTAAAATTGCTTCGTAACTCTGTTGCAAATTGGTTTTACTATGCTATGTAATTTTTCGAGACAAACTGTATGAGGAGTACAGCTAATTTACCAATTAAAAGGAAATTTTGTTAATTAACTAATTAGTAACTATTTTGCAGTCTTCTGGTTTGACAAAATTAGAGTATGCAGTTTAAATCAGTCATAGCAAAGTTACGAAGCGATTTTACGATATCGGCTCACATTTATGTTTTAAAAAATAATTGACATTAAATGCGAAGAAACTCGGGCCCATACCCTTAACTCACTGATTCAAAACACTTACTACTAGTTTAGTGATCCTTGGTGATTTATACTACTTCTCTAACAAACGCCTATCTTTCCATGGAATGTTTGCATACGAGTTACTCAGGATGTTCGGTTTTTACGCATTATTAACGTTTCAAATTCGCATCCCGTGTACAGACGAGTGCAAGAGAAAATAATTCCTACACGGGATTAGGTATAGTTATGAACTGCTGATTCTCGCGAGAAGGATTTTACATCAACTTCTTTCAGTGCCTTACATAACACAACTGCAGCTGTGCTTTGTAATCATTGGCTGAATATCTTAAACGTGTTGGGCTTCTACCTGCATTTCTCAGACACAGACTAGATAGTACTACAGACGTAAATTGATATGGCGGCTCATTTGATACAGGAGAACTTCGCCGCTTATTGGATACCCGAGGTTGTTTATATCAGCCCCGTGTCTATGTATAGGGTTCCTGTATGTTACTGCAGGTTTTCTATTGACCTATCTGGCGGTTAGCAGGGAGCTGCCTTACGCTAACTGGCAGTAGGTGTTTCCGCCATGTTGCTGGCCAGGGAAGCCATCTTGGCGTGTCTGACTGAGTTCGTTGGCCTCCCGGCTATTTAACTTCTGTTTACCTAAATATTCTGTATCACAGACTTGTGATGTCGCAATGACCTAGTTCCGATTGGCGCAGCCAAACAACAGACGTTTCTGCACAGACACACTGTCAGTAACTGCGAGGCAGAACTGCACAAGTGCACAAAAGGTATTGAAACAGATTGGTGCAAAATTATTTTAATGAAAATCAGGTGTACCTACACTGAAAGACAAATGCTGTAGAAAATGTTCCCTGCAAATTATTTTGCAGCATGCACAAAGCAATTTTGGGGTGACCAAAATATTTTAGCGGTGACAATGAAATGTTTTGGTGGTGAACATAAAATATATTTTGCAGAATGAATACCAACGCAATATTTTGTAACTCCCACAAGAGATTTTTCCATTGTACTTATAATAACGTAAAATTATGTTTTTAACTACGGTGTATGATGTCCTTCATATCTGAAATAAAATACATGCGCCGACCCCACCCTCTTATTTTTAGGTCAAGATAAATGCGAGTTGCGTGACATTGTAATTTTCAGGGGACTGTCCCGCATTGCAGACTAATGACTGCGCTGTAGCGAACCATCTCGAGAATCAGCCCGACATGAGAGGAGGTCGTACAACCGATAACCTGGACAATATTCGTGACGACTAACCGGGTTGATCCGGCATTGTGCTGAGCACACGTCAGCATTATAATCCGCTCATCTTGGTATCGACTGAGCCACGTTATACAGGATGTCAGTCAGGACATTCGCCGATACCAACTGTGATAAGTGAATCTGATTTAAAAACAAGTAGGAAATACTCTGTGGCAAAATGTCGTAAGGCCCTTTATTTACGAGGAAAGTTTCATTAACAAGGGAGTTCATCCTAAATTATAATTGTTTTAGTAATCGTTATGTTCGTGCAAAATACGGTTCGTTTTGTATTTTTGACTGTAATGAAATTTGTTTAGCCTTCATAGGTTTTGTATAACGGCATGTAAAAGTCCAAATTAACATTAATCGGCTTTACATCAAAAATGAAAACTGACTTGCCGAAATGAACTAATTCTAGCTACGTCAAAATGTGTACAAAAAATCTAATGTTTCTATTTTTTAAAATATTAAGAAAATTAGCAATTTTTATAATAATTTTTAAAACAAAAGGTATCAGTGCGGTTTTGCACATATCTTGTCATAGTCCGTGAAACTGTTCTTCAGTGGGAATCATTTAATTACCGTCAGTTTGTTGGTTTTCCTTTCCATTGCAAAATTGTTTCATACAAATTTGGAAATTAACATGCCACTATCAAAGCAAAAAAAATTCCTTACATTAAAAATTGAACATATCACGTACAAGCGTAAAATTTACCAAAACAGTTAAGTTTTGCTGTGAACTCATCCCTAAAAAAAGAGGGGGAGAGGGTGTGGGAGAGGACAGAGAGGTGAGGGTAAATAAAGGATAAGGTGATTGGTGGAAACAGACTGCACCACGTGACTCTGTATTTTGGACCTATCTCGTAAACTAATGGCGTGTCAACATTTTATTGTATTTTGTTAGTATTGTCTACTTAGTTTATGTCACTTATTCATGTCGTACATTGTCAGTATCCACGAATTATTCTTTGTTTCGTACAAACTTAGTAAAATCTGACAGCAACTTACGGGCAATAATTTTTTTAATATTTTGTAACATGTATCGCAGTGCAAGCAGGGGCGTCATTTCAGGTTTTTATAAGGGGGGGGGGGAAAGGCCAAGACTTTGTTTTCTGGTGACAGTGACCTTGTTGCATCTTTTTTATTCATTAAGCATGTATAAATTAGATACTTTAATAATACAACTTCAGTTTTATGTCCTTAAGTTAGCATTATTTACACATAAAATTCTAAATCCAGGGGGGGGGGCAAATGCCCCCCCCCCTGTAGCCCCAAATGACGCCCCTGAGTGCAAGAAGTTTTGGTAGTGTAAATTTTGTTTACATTGTGCCACATATAGATGGCCTAGTTCAAAAGGGAAACAACTGAAAATTTCCAGTTTTGAGTAAAATACGCATAGAAAGATTTCCGTTTCGCATAAAAACCAGTTAATTATCACGTTTCGTTGGTGTTAATTTGAAGCGAAAGTATAGAGGCGTCTATTTAAGGTGTTTAAAATGTTAATAGTCTGCCTTTGCTGAAATTATCACACTTTAAAATAAAATAAATACAATTTATAGCTCTTCACTGGCAATCAGACTAAAGTGCCATGTTGTTAAAATAAGCGAATTTACTAGTACGTCTGGTACGTAGCAAATAATGCCAAAGAGCTGTATTTTTTGCTTGGAAAATGCCACTTTGTGAGATCGTAGACAATGCCATAAGAAAGCTTTTCAGATAGGGAGCCATTTGAAAATCTGTGTAGAACACCGAAATGGCGGCCACCAAAGACAGCAACTAACCGTTTTATAAATAATAGTATATCTCAGTTTCTATTCATCTGATATTAATGTTCTTTTTTTATTTCAAACATTGTTTGAAAACAAAACATTTTTGTAACTACACTATTTTCTTTAAACTCCAAGATTTTATGAAACTATCACTGTTTTTCTAAAACAAATTGAGCGTTTATTTGTAACAAAAATTTAACTAAATAAAATACAAATATAAGTACAAATATTTTTGTACTTTATTACATTGAACCATATTTTTTTAGTAAGTTTAAAAATTTAACTAAATTGAATGAATATCAATAGAAAGGAAAAAAAAAGAGTATCTTTATTTTTGTAGGGAGTACAAAAGTGATATCGGTAAGAGTAAAAAAAAGTTATTTAACAATGAGATTTATGAAAAATTTAAAGTTTTCATATTTTTTAATTGGAATTTTAATTTAGAGAAAATAGTGTAATAACATAATTTTTGTTCTTAAATAAGGTTTAAAATAGACAAAATAACATTAAAATCGGATGAATAGAAACTGAGATACAGTAATATTTATAAAACTGTTGGCGGCCAACTTTTTGGTGTTCTACGCAGATTTTCAAGTGATTCCCTATCTGAAAAGCTTTCTTATGGCATTATCTAAGATCTCACAAAGTGGCATCTTCCAATGAAAATATGCAGTATTTTTTTACGTACCAGACGTATTATACGTGTTGTTTTTATTTTCAACTGAGTAGATTGTACTCCTGTCTACGTTTTGGTGAACCAAACTCAAAAATGCAATTTTTTTTAGTTGTTTCCATTTTTGAACTAAACCGTTGACATTGCAACATATTAACAATTGTTAAGAGGTACATCAATTTCGTGGATTCACCTGGCAATAGCCTAGATTGCTCAGTCCTGTACACGCTCTGGATACAGTTAATTATTCATTGGCTTACAACATTACAAGCGATAGCTCTATGAATCATTTCCTTATTTACTACTGGCTTGCGGTAGTCAAATGCGTTTCGTGACAGCCGCCAGCTAATCACTAGAGCCACGATTTTATGGCGAAAAGATTTTTGCAACATTTGGTTTCGATGCGTCATGTGTACACCTGCAGCTCTGCTACATCGTCTGTGGTTGGATGATTTTACTCTCACTGGCCTTGGAAAATTATAAACGTACAGACTCACAATAATCATATTTTGATTGGTGCAGTCAAATGAGAAACGTGTCTGAACAAAGACACGCTGCCAATAACCTTAAAACAGAACTGCCGATGTGCACGAGAGTCACTGAAACAAAGTGGGGCAAAAATATTTTCGCGACAAAATCGTGGCCCTACTAATCACACACGTGATTATGAAGTGTATATTTTGGCGTTCAACCTGATCTGGAATGTATTTGCGAAATTGACGTACCTCTAACAATTGTTGTCCATTATTAGCGGTCAAATTTGACTGAAGTCATATGAGACAGAGTATATGTGACATCCTGTATAAACGCCAGTTCCTTTGTAGTCATCCAGGGCAAACCAGCACACCGCACGTCTTATAGGCGGGCGCCGATACAAGGTCGTTCTAAATATACTTTCGCGAACAAGCCAGCCGGCGCCTACGAATATACCGGAGCAACAAGAGAAAGAAAGATGAAGGCGTACTTGAGGTCACGCCCACGAGGAATACTGAGTGCACAAGAAGGTTATTGATGACGTCGTGAGTCAGACTTGTGTCGACAGTCTCCTTGTACCATCCTGTGTAGACGGCGGGCCTTTAAGGGCCCTGTCTGTCTAGCTAGTAGACACGGAGTTCAAATAATAATTCAATACTTACATTATTGGATCAGCTGCATTAGTGAGAAATATTAAAATAAAAAATTAACATACCACGTTTTTTAAAACGGATTAAACAGCATAAAATAACATTTCATATGAAAACGCCTGTGAGATTAAAAAAAAATCATGGGGCGCATACAATAGATAGTTAATGCTTGAATATGCCACCTAAGTTACTAATAATTTTATTTCAATGCAAATGATATGAACTGTCGTCTGAGTTTTCTCAACGACAATAGTTACTCTCGACACTCCTTGCTATTATACATATTGCATGAGCCCCACGTTTTTAATTTTAAAACTTACGCCTATTTTCATAAGATAAATTATATTACACAGGCCGGTTTTGAAAACAAGGTATATAAATTTCCTTTATTTGAATAGTAATTTCTGATTTTTGGCCTTGTGTGTGAAATTATGCGATCGGTTTTAAACAACCAAAGTTGCTACAGAACAGGCAGGCAAGGAAGCCACTGTCCCAAATATTCCTCCTTTATGACAAAGTGAATTCACGAGAGCCATTATTATTTTTGTGACAAACGTAATTTGATAAACTGTAGTTGACCAATGTACAAAGAACACAGGCACAAAGTCCTGAACCCGGAGAAATAACCGTCAATTTCCTCAACGGTCGGGAATCGAATCCAAGACCATTAGTTCACCGAACAGGAGCTCTAACCATTTGGCCAAGCGGTTGGGTTTTTGCCATTCCTCTGTTATGGCGTTGCCTGAGGAGGTTATTTTTCGCGGTAAAAATTGAGAGTTTGCTAGACTTGTATGTAATGTATTTTATTTTCCGACGTTTTTCTGTTGGTCTTTTTTGAGTCCCTGTTTGACTGGGCTAATAAATAATAATCCTGGAGAACTATGACTGGACCTCTGTTATTTGTCTGTAAACAGCTAGACTATGCCACTTAACACTCGTCCGATCATACAAAGAGCAAGACCCTACATATGCTACTTTGGAGCACACGATGGCTAGAGCCAGGAACTTTTCGCGAATGTATTTCTGCACCATTTTATTTCATTGCCTCGTGTAAACATCTGCAGTTCTGCTTAGTTGTCAATAATTGGATGTTTAACTTTCGCGTGTTTTGTGGTTCTACCCACAAATCACATACATGTGGTTCTGCAGTAAACTTGTTCTGTTTAGCGCAGTCTAACGAGAGACGTCTCTTCACGAAGGCACAGCAGCCAATGAACATGAAGCAGAAATACAAATGTGTACGTATGGCACTGAAATATACTGGGGCGAAATTCTTTTCGCGAAAAGTTCGTGGCCCTAACGATGGCAGAAACGATTCTTGCGATTTTTCACCATCTCTAGACATTGCGAAGTCAAGTGAGCCCGGCTTGACTTAATAACAAATGCAATTAGACGAATTTTATTGTCTGATACAGTCAAACAAATTCACATCCAGCCGGATCTGGGAATGGAACCGAGAACCTCACGTACCGTAATCAGGTGCGTAGCCGATTGCGCTACAGAGGTCTGCACTGCACGACCGCGCGACGTGGTATTTGGTACTAAGCTGAAAAAAAAACACAGCCTTGTGAACACCAAAAAATATATCGCAATTATGGACCTCACCAAACTTTTTTGAGGTGTCCACAAACATTTTTGCTGCCCATAAAATTTTTTTGCAGTGACTACAAAACATTATGTAACCACTACAAAAATTAGGTGAGGTACATAAAACCAATTAGTTTGTGGGCACAACAAAACAGTTTTTTATTCTGCGTACGTGTTGATTGTTGTGTGTGGGAGTCGCGGTGCCTCATCTGGTCAGCCCTGAAGCCAGAGAACTAATTAAGTGTTAATGATGGATGCGACGTGCCTTGCCACAGCTCGCACCTCTGTGACCTCTGACCTGTAAGAGGGCCGCCATCTTGCGTCACGACCAGACCACGACATCCTCCTTCGACTCCTAACACCCCTCACTGGCCACCTGCTTCTAGCAGCGCACGAAGATCTCTGGTGGAAATATCACAGACTAACTATTAATACAAAGGCGAAACGACGTGACGGCTCGTTTGATATTGGCGATCTTGGCCGCTTATTGGCTGCCTGATGTGTATGTTTGGCTCCTCGTGTATGTTACGGCAGGTTTCCTATTGGCCTGGCTGCCGATTATCAGCGCAGCAGCCACGCTGATTGGCAGTAGGTGTTTCCACCATGTTGTTGGCCAGGAAAGCCATTTTGCTGGCGTGTGTGACTGAGTTCGCTGGCCTACCAGCTATTTCACTTCTGTATTCCTAAATATCCTGAGGCAATATGCACAGTTAAAGGCGCCGGTTTGTGGCGAAAAAAAATTGTTGTACCAACTTATTTCAGTGTCCTGCGTGCACATATGTATCTCTGCTGCGTAGTTGTTTGTAGTGTCTCTTTGTCCAGAGGCGTCATTCATTTTACCGTGCCAATGGGAACAAGGTTACTGCGACGCCACACGTATGTGATTTGCAGGTATAACCCCCAAGACGACGAGAGTCAAAACCTTTTAATCACTGCCTGTTAAACAGAAATGTAACTGTGCACGTAAGACACTAAAACAAGTTGGTAAGATTTTTTCCACAAAAAATCAGTGGCTGTAACTGTTGGTTGTAAACTTGAATTTCCTGAATTTATTTCTTGAGAAGTAGTGTTTCATGGCATTTATGTTCATGTCCACGCCGGTATTTTGATGTCCTCAGCTATTACACATTTTAGGTAACGTATCAGAAAGAGAGAGCAGAAATGAGAAAAACCTCTTCACCAGTTACCAAGGAAGATTCGCAAACTTTACACATAAAACACTGTAACCTACCTTATGTAAAATATTTTTGTAAGAACCAGGAGAATCTAACTAGTACTGGGTTTATGGCTCGTGTCTATGGTCCAGACATTAGCCATCTCCACCTCCAGAATTGAAGGATAGGATTGGATCCTTGTTGATTATTAGCTCGTAGATGTCCAAGCTCTGGGTAACAAACCCTTTAAACAACTGGGATCATAGGATGGCCCAAGTGCTATAAATTTAACTTGTCATTCGCCAAATTTTCCTGTTTTTAGATTAAGCAAAGGCTACTGTGTTTTTTAAATACAGATTCTAACCTCAAATTTCAAAGGGCTCATTTTCACCTTATTATTCAGTTTGTATATAAATAACCTACATGTTTTCCACATTTTCCACAAGAAATTAACTCATTAAGATTGTCGACACAGTTTACATTCAGCCTGTAGATGGCGATTATGTCTAGAGGAATTTAAGAAATGTTACTCTGTTAGCACGAAACCATAAAATTACAACTAAATTTGGTTAAAATAATTGTTCCATACGAACTTAGCTTACGTATAAAAAGTGACGCGAGCAAGTTGCTTTACAAGAGTTTGATCATAACCTGACTAACCTCTGGCTGTCTACCTGTTCACATGGTCATGAAAAGCTAGATTTACAAGGTCAAATATTTATCGAATTCAATTTCCTGAATTAAATTTATTGAATAGCACAACGAGTCAAGAAATTTCATTCAATAATCATAGAAGCGACCACTTGAAACGTTACATGACATTAAATAAACCGAATTAAATAAATGTGAAAGAAATTTGAAGCAATATTTGATCGTGAGAAAGGACCTTAACTCTGGCAGGTTACTTTCCGTAAAAGCCCCAGACAGAAGGTCAACGAACTCGTGAAAATTTCCTGTTCTTAATAACAACAAGCGCCGGACCTGCTCAGAGGGTGGTAAAGGGGGAGAGGAATTATTCAGTCTTTTCAGTAATTTCCTTCGCAGTTGTTATTTATGCGACATCATTTTCGCCGTTGGGGAATGAGAGGGAATAGTTAAAAACCAAGCAATCCTGTTTGTAAAAAAAAGCGTTTTAAAAGAAACCTCGTTTAATTTTCAGAAACAGGTTCGTGGCAATTGATAATATCCTATCCCGCCACCCCCTACCTGTTCCCCCTCCCCCTCAGGCAGCCGGCAAGGAGAACACGTCTGCATATCCAGTTGCTGGGTCGGTTTGCCGCCTAATTTGTATTCCTTGTTGACTGCACCATACATGGCATTCCTTCGCCCCGGACTGGGCTGTATGAACCTGCGCACGGTCAACACAACTCTTCTTAAATCAACCTTATAAAAAAATAACTCTCTCGTCACGAGTGCACGAATTATAAGGCGCCGGTCTAGCTGGCGCCTCGGCTGATTAGCCAATCGTGATCACAGCTTCCTTTCATACATCCTTACTTTAAAGTCGTTCAAGTGCCATAGTATATTTATTTCATATTTTATCGAATAATGTTAGTTCTGTAGAAGATATTGTCTGTCTCATGTAAGAATTACATTTTTGACAGTTGTGTTTCCATTCGTTTTTACAGTTGTTCCCAGGGGGGCGCGGTGGCCGATTGGTCAGACCTTTTCGCCTCCCACCAACGCGATCTGGGTTCGATTCCCGGCGGGGTCAGTCCCCGGATTTTCGCATGTGGGAATCGTGCCGGATGATGTCGTTGGTCGGTGGGTTTTCTCGGGGATCTCCCGCTTCCGCTGCCCTTTCATCCCGGTGCTGCTCCATACTCCCCTCATGTCACCCTTCACCAGCACTGAAGACCTCGATATTAAGCGATGACCAAAATATATCACTTACTCACAGTTGTTTCCATGGAATAAGCAGTGTTTTCTTTCTCTTAGGTAATTTTTACGCAAACACACTCAGTTGGATCTCAAACTGTACGGTAAATGAAAATCAAAAGTATTTTTCTGTAGATACGTGTACAAACGATAGTCTTCAGAACTGGAAAATAAAATTGAATTCTTATGTGAGACAGACTATACTTGTGAGTATAAATTCCTGTTACAAAACAATTTTATATTGTATAATTTTGTCATAATGCTGCCATGAAAATAATTAAGACCAATTAACTAAATTAAGTTAAATGGTTAACAGAGAAAGAAGGTGCAATAGGCTACGTAATAAAGCATTTATAAACCCACAGTGTAATATTCTAAATTAATGAAAAAAATCGTAGAGTACATAAAATAAGTCGCAAATACAGAAATTTTTAAAATTACCAGACCAGTTAACTGGAAGTTTTTAAATGTTGTATTACATAAACCATGTTGTGTTGATTACCTGTTAATTATTTCACGTAAATAAGTTAATTTGTTTTTAGTATTTGCATGGCATCGAAAAATGCAAGTTTTGAATTTGACAAACCGTTATGAGGAAACTATACGAGCTAATTATTTTATGTAAGAGAAATTTGTACCAACGAGTATCGTCTACAAAACTTACACTATTTTATAAAAATATAAAATTATGATTTTATCGCACTTGAATATCCTTAAGTGGGTCGTCTGGCCAGGCTGACGAGTAGAGTACAGAACTTCGGCCGCTACAAGATTATTCGGAAAATTCTCAACGCATGCGAGTGATGTCTGCTTAGGAACAGCATTCAACGCAACTTTGCTCGTATGTATACTCATTTCATGTCCATAATTACTTGCTGAAACATATTTTCTAGCGGACAAGAAAGACAAAAATGTGTTTTTGCGGTCCTTTTAAGGCAATCAAAAACTTGGCTCAGAATATTTTAAAAAGTATAGGCGTGTAGAATACACATTTATGAATGTCTCATACAGGTGTGTTGTCGACGAGAAGATAGATAGCACGCCAGTTCGGCGACTTGCGTCTAGAGGCTACTGTGAGGCGTGGCGAGTCACTTACAGTTATTTATTTAAGAGGACGTGGTACATAATTCAACGCTAAAAGCATTAATCTATATCTGTAAGTTTCTTGAAGCCAGTTTGCAGAAATTAAACAATAGCAATCCTAGAAAATAGTTCTAGCGAACGTTTTAAACAAAACTGTTTCCAGTGTTACGAACTTCCGAGGCACAATCTCTGACGCCGGAACCTCGTGCATTTAACTGTGGCGCAAGAGATCACGCGTAACTAATTTCTAATTTTGGATAAACATTTACTCATAAAGTTGGCAAATACCATTGTCTTGGATTGTCATAGAGGATTTTATCCATATTGGCTTCGAAATAAGCGTAGAAATAAATTGATGTTTTCAGCAGTTATTTATCTACCACGCACTCTTAATGACTTTGTTTGTGGCGAAGTTAAGGATTTTGCCTTCTCTTACACTTAACCACGTAATACAATAAAAACATGCACGTGTGATTAACCAACCAAAACTACAACTACAATAAACACTTAAGTATGAAATTAAAATAGCAAAAATGATTAATTAATTTAACTCGTTGCACTAGAAAATTTCAACTACTTCTACACATGAATTAACACCGCAAGTAAAAAAAAGTGAGATATTTGTACAGTGGTACTATAAATACGTCATTAGGTGTTTAAAAAATGCAAGTATTGTGTCTGTTATCTAAATATTTGTGTATAACAACATAGCTATAGACTAAACTTGCGGGAGTTTATTTGCATCTGGATAACAGCATTATAGTTAGAGATGATGATATGTAGCGAAAATGTTTTGTGCCAACATGACCTTGAAAACGCCATAGTTTCTTGCAACATGAATGGTTGGGTGATGTACGCCTGACACATCGCAGCTGTCTGCATACAAATAACATGCATCAAATGGGATTATTATTGGCTCAGTCAAATAGGGTAACAGCTCAACTTACAAGAGAAAACCAGTAACAATCTAATAAGCTGGAGGTACGTTGAAATCCAGCAAAGAGTCAAGTTTTTCCACGATAAACCTTCATCTCTAAATACAGTTACACTAAACGTATTGTTGGTAAAGAAACATTACATTTCTATGTTATATATATATATATAACATATATATATATATATATATTCATTTATAAACTGGATAAGAAACTGAATGTCTAATAAAATTTAGATTTTAAACTAATTTTAATTCTAAATACAACAAATAATAATAAAAGATTACTAGAACAAATATATATACCAGATAAAGCAGCACTATACCTCTACTCCACGAGATGTTTAGTTTGTAACAAATACGTTTTTAAATATAACGTTTGAAACGGTGTAGATTCGAGCATGTCTTTAGTACATTGGGAAAATCATTCCAAAACTTAGCACCAAATATCGTAGAAGATTGGGAGAAATATTTACATTGTAATGGACGTAATGGACGTTGTCATTTGCTGGTATGTTTTTTCAGTGTCCTCCAGTTTCCCCTCTACTCTTGTATTGCACTGCTACTTTATTCTCACCTGAAGCCATACTCGCCATTGCTTCAAGGCATCGCTGTTAACCTCTGACGTAATACCTCTCTCCAAGAGAGTTTGGATTTCCTAGGACCACAAGTTTATGGCGGAAAATATTTTTCACCATTTGGTTTAAATGTCTTATGCAGTGTATATCTGCACTTACACTTCATGTTTAGTGATTTGATGTTTTAACTGTCACCTGTCTTGGGCTTCAACTGGCCAATACCAGACGTGTGTTGTAACAATAGCCTTATTCTTATTGGTGCAGTCAAATGAGAGACGTGTCTGAACGAGGACACGCTGCCAGTATCCATGAAGCAAGGCTGCCGATGTGCTCGTGAGACACTGAAACAAAGTGATACGAAAAACAATTCCTGGCAAGATCGTGGCTTTAATAACTCTACAAAGAAGAAATTGTGCAAGCGAGCTTGATTTCCAAGGATTTTATTTGCAGCTTGCTGGTACCCGCGACTTCGTTCACGGCGTTATCAATTTAATGCGTTAATATTTCTGAAAAGTTTTTGAAAAGTTCTAAACGGTGCAAAATGATGTTAAGGTTCATTAATGGCCGTTTTAGAAACATTTTGAAAAATAAAATGGTTTTCCTAAATTTTTTTAAGGAACCCGGTTCTCCCCTTGCAACCCGCTTCGCACCACTTTTATCTAGAGTATAATTTTTCCACAGAAACCCTCGCGGACACACGCACAGCTCACCAAAGTTTATTTATTGAATTTTTGGGTACCCTATCCTGCCCGTGTCCTTCGTTTTGCCACCCCCCCTTTTTTTGTCAGAAACCTTCGCGGACGCTCGCACAAAAACTCATGAAAATTTCACCACAATCGGATAAATGTTACAAGAACGCACGCGTATACACATTGTGTACACATATATTACACAACATTTACAACGAATGCTTATAGAAAAGGTTCCCCACCTAGGGAGGAATTTTCTTCGCGCATCATAGTGACGTAAGTCAGTGGGTAAACACTCGCCTCGTACTCAGAACGAACCGGGTTTGATTCCCTCTTTGGCAATACTTATTTAGGGTTTCCATTGTTTTCTGAAATACCTCCAGGAGAATACACTGACTCTCCTCAGACCCTGACCTTTTGCCATTCACTTGTTCTTCGCATGTACCTATATCAAGGATCTGAGGCCATTCAAGGGCCATAAAACACCCGACGAACAAATAAAAAAAAACTTTGTATCCACATCCCTTGCCGCGAAGACAAGCAAAGTTATGTGCGGCATAACCTTCGAGGTTAATTACCTGCCTAACACCCTGCCCTAGAGTGTAAATACATCCTTAATATTTTCCCTCTCGTCTGGAGGCCGATGAAACGTAAATCCTCGAGCTGGAAAATTCTCATTCAGCTCTCTGCCACCGGCGAGTAATTTATTGCCCCGCCTGACCTACCTCGGTCAAGGTTTCTGCGCTCTGGGCTCTGAGGTGCAGGATGAGACCCTGGCCTGTCTCACAAGTCTGATGACGATAAGGGCGTATTTGAAATTATGTTGGTGCAGCTCAGTCACCTTTAACGATGTCGCTTCCGGATGAACACAGTTTTTTTTGCATCGGACAATATTGTAACAGGAATAAAAACTTATAAAAAAAACACGTGGGAGCGTTTTCTAGTGTTTTGGGCATGGATATAGCCATCTTTAGTAGAAGGCCTCTGCCTTAGATCTGGCAACCCTGCCAGGAAGGGTCATTTTAACACTTCTTTTGTCTCACCAACGGCTGTGGCTTCCCCTGATTCGCCGATATGTAGGGCACAATAAAGAATCAGGCAAAGCCATCGCCTATGGCGAGCTAACAGAAGTGTTAAAATGACCCTTCTTGGCAGGGTTGCCAGATCTAAGGCCGCAGCCTTCTCCTAACAATGGCTATGGCATGGACTCTCTTATTTGAGGAGTGAAGTGAAGAGAATTTGGTCAGAACTTAACATCGAGGTCTTTAGCGCTGATGAGGGGTGACATGATGTGAGAATGGACCAGCGCCGGAATGATTGGGTGGGGGAAAAGCGAGATCCCCGATAAAACCTGCGGGCCGGCGGCATCGCACGGCACGATTCCCACATGCGAAAATCTGGGGACCGACCCCGGCGGGAATCGAACCCGGATCGTCTAGGTTGAAGGCGAGAGGTCTCTTATGTGTTCACATTATAGCTACAGCCACACATTTTTTAAGAAGTTAATCTTGCCTCAACTTGTTGCAGTGTCTCACATGCACATCTGCAGCTCTGCCTCACGCTTATTGGCAGTACAGTAGAAACCTGTTATAATTTTACCGTTTAAAATGTTTTCCTGGCTGTATCGCTACCTTCATTTGGTCCCTAAAACTGCTTTGTAATAGGATATTACCCACCTTATAATGTTTTCCCATTTATAATGTAAACATTTTCACAGTCCCTTGAGAAACAGTATAACAGATGTTCTACAGCATGTATTTATGTAGAGACGTCACTCATTTTACAGCGCCAATGAGAATAATGATACTACGACGCCACACTTGTGTGATTTGCGGGCAGGACTCCAAGATGGCGACAGGTAAAAAAACATCACATCACTGACCACGCACTGACCACGAAGTACGGCTACACATGTCCACGTAAGGCAATAAAAGAAGTTGGTGAAATATACACATATCACAGTGGCTCTGTCTATAGCATTTCGGGTCACACCGAGGAGAACAAATAAGTTAGTGGTGTCGTATATGTATATGTACAGACTAGCCGGCCGGCTGTGGCGTTGCCCGCGTGAAATTATGTAATGTAAACAGTAACTCTCGATAAAATAGCCTATGTGATGAAGGGATTTAACAGCCAGCGTACTCAATAACAGTGAACTATAAATTGTCTTAGCTCAGTGTAAAGAGCGTGCGCAATATGCTCGTATGATGTCAGAGTAATTCCCATCGCAATGTCTTACACGGGACACGAACACGTAACCCCACCCCTTCCACACCAAAAACTTTATACAATACCTGTGTGAATGTCAAAGGCAGGCCGTAATAATTCTTTCGTACGTACAGGCTACAGCCCAAAGAGGTTTTATTTATGAGTAGGTTGGCAAAAAGAAACGACTGTTGAGTTATTTCTCCGTGATCATTCTCTTTTTTTTTTGGGAGACTGTAACATTTTACTGCTTTTCACCTACTTAATTTTCGAATTTCATAAAAACCTGAATTGTATTTGTAGATATTCACATAAGATTCATTCTTATCAAAAAATCATCACGATATCTCAACGAGTATAAGCGGTACAGATGATTATCTGAAATCACATTTCATTTTTTTAAACAGCTTTCAAGGACGAATGTCGAAAAATCCTGAAATAACTTTTTTGATATTTACGTAAGATTTATTTTAAAGCAAAAACCATTTCAGTATTTCCACTGGTTTAGGAGGTAGTGGGATTAATATTAAAAACACGTTTTATTTTTTAAGAGCTTTCAAGGACGAATTTCGAAAAATTGTAAAAATACTTTTTAGATACTTACTTAAGCATAATTTTTTTAAAAAATCACCTCACTATTTGAAATGGTTTTGGAGAAATCACGAAGTAATGAAAAACACATTTTACGGATTTTCACCCCCTAATTTTCGAATTTCGCAAAATCGAAAAATTCGCCAATATGAATTTCTTTGGCAATATTATGAAGTTAAATTATTTATGATAGCATTCCCGGTTAATGAGATATCAAGGATTCTTTTAAAACACATTTCACCCATTTTCACCCCTTTAATTATCGAATTTCGAAAAAAGCATTTCTTAGTGGGTGCCTACGGGGCAAGGGGAAGCTTCCCTCAAAATTTCATGGTTCTAGGGCCAACGGTTTGGGCTGTGCGTTGATGAGTGAGTGAGTGTGTCAGGACACTTAATTTTATATATTAAGGGCGCCGTCTACCCGCGCGTGTGAGGCTCAAAAGCGACGGAGCAGTAAGGTCGACCTTGAAGCGCGGATCAAATGCCGCGTCGCCACAACGAGCCAAGCGCTGAACTAGCGTGCAAGCTTCCCGCCGAACCGTTTTTACTATGGGACATTCAGCGACAACACTAACATTTTATCTTACGCGACGAAAGGGAAAGAGTCGCTCTACAGGTCTATAATATTCAGAATATCGTGAAAATGACTACTCTTACATAAAAATCAGCGTCAAAAGTCCCGATTCGGTTACTTTCACACTAAAAAAAAAATACTTGTTAGGAACGATAACAGTTAATGGAAAAATTATATACCTGTACTAAGATCCTTAAATGCTTTTCGTAGCCTAACCGCGTGACAACATGTTGAATGGTTTTCGAATGAAATCAGGATATTTAAAGGTCTGCGAGCCTCTTCATGATTCTAGTAGACGGCGCCCTTAAGACTAGCAGTCACCCGCGGCTTTGCTCGCGAGTATTATTCGTAACTGACAATATTTACTTTAATTGAAAAACCTCTTTGTATACAAGATCGGTACTTCATTCATCAAGTGTTAGAATGTCCAAACGGCTAGTTGAACTAATTCTGCAGTAGGATAAGTAGCTATAGCTGTACACGCGAAAAGCAGTCTTATGTTTGTCCCTGCCACTAACAGCGACTTCGCCTGGGCCTTATTTATAGCCCTGCCAATTTGAGGTTGTGGGATAATTACAGACATCTAAGGTAAGAGGTAAATCGAATGAAAAACATCTGTTTACCTTGTGCACAACCATTGGTGACGGTGCCCTCAATTATATATTGTCAAAATATTCACTTTAACTTTATTGCCATTACAAAGTTTCAGTGGGTAAAGGTTTCGCGGAAACGTATTTGGTGCCCCAAACTTGAGATTAGTGAGATGATATATCGTCGGTTTACTGCCAAAAAAGACAAAGTCAAAATGAGATAATACTATAAAAATGCTAGGAATATGTATATGTTGTTTCTGAACAATTGCCCAAGTTTAAAGCCTATTCGTCGTTTCGTACTGTTGTGTCACAGTATAGTAACATACCAAATTTTTGTTAATATCTACAATTTAATA
>PNEQ01027350.1:0-54313 GCA_003012365.1 Medauroidea extradentata
CAAAAAGTACTAAAAAGCGAAATTTTAGCGCGCAATTGTATCTATTAATGCGTATATATAAAAAAATGTTTTAACTAAAAATCTAAAAAAGATATTTTTGTACTCTAGATAGTATGTTCCAACAACCTACAAAATTCTGTGAAAATCTAAAATCATGCAGCAACCTCGATTTGTTGATTTAAAATGGAATGACCCGTATACCAACTGATCTTTATGATCAGTAAAATCCTTGTTTTGATCTTTGAATAATTTTGTAATATGCATGTATGACAATTTAAACTATTACTCTGGATAACACCATTAGTAGCATATTTATTGAATAACGGTTCAGTTTGTCAATGAAAACATTGTTTTAGATAGTGCTTTTTTTATAAGATGTCTGAATAACATACGTATCCATTGGAATGGCATCTATGTGCACTAATTAATCACCATATCATGTAAAGTATGATTGTATTATGACATTCCAACTACCTCTTTGTTCAGCGTTGTTAAATAGTAGGTCATTAGTCGCAAGTATACAAGAAAAAGAAACAAATATGTTCAATGTGAATCTTGATTATTATTAGAATTTAAATAACTAAGATACACATTCTATTACAACTTTTGTCTGCACAGTTACACTTTGGTAGCATTACGTCTGTAAATATCTTTTCAACCATCCCTTGGTGCAAAACGTGCAAGTCTGCTTGAAACTCTTAATTGGGAGTTCGAGGAAGGGGGGTTGAGAACTTTCGTTGAATCCTGGCCTGTTGTATAGATGCAAATTCTTTTTTTCTATCAAGCCATTTCCAACTCTTTCTTTGGGTGTGGCCCTTACCTTTGTTTTGTAAACAAATTTAACTCCTGTTCAAAATAAAACATTCTTAAATTTGTATCAGTTACCTCTTTGTAATTATCAATCCTAAATGTGCATTAACCTGAAGAATGTTTTCATTCATTGTCATGAATCACAATACTTTTTATCTTTGTTCAGTCTGTAGACAATTTTTTGTTTCAAAAATATGAATAGTGTATTATGTATTTTTGAGAATAGCATCAACATTATCTGGGAATCTTTTTTCATGTCCTGCTTCACTGAAGTTTCATTTCATTGTTATTATGCAATAAAATGAAGATAGTATTTCTGATTGTGTACTGTGTGTTGTCAGACAAAAATTGGACGCTTCCTTAATAATAGCCTAGTAAGTTATAATTTAGGATAAGTAGCACATGAGGAATTGTGATGGAAACAGAGAATAGCAACTACTACATTGCATAGTGTCCATGCAAAATGTTTCACTTTTAATAGTTAAAAAAAGTTTAAAAATTTTTTGTAAAATATTTTTGGTTATCAAAAAATACACGTGATTACTCGCATAATGTTAACCAACGGGTTATGCCCGCAACCATATTTTTAGAGGCTTGAAGATGTAAGTCTTTTCCAGCAGGCGAAACAATTAGCTTTGCGTATAAATGGATTAAAGAGATTTTTATCTTGGATGAATAAGATATTTATAATTTTTTTACCTTATTTGTTTTTAAATTATTAGCACATACCCCCTAATCATTAATGCAATTAATCAAGAGCCTACTGTATTAAATTGCATCCTTTTATTGCATGAACGAATTGGACCTTTTTTCTTTCTGTCGAGATCTGAGAAAGGGTAAAAGTGGATTATCCACGATTTTGGTTTATCGGAAGCATTGGCCCCCTCCATTAGTGCGGATAATTGGGAGTTGACTAAATATATATACAATTGACATAGTGTCGTATATGTACAATAGACATAGTGTTGTAACTGCAAAATTACTACTTCTCAGGAGAGCAATTTAAAGGAAAACAAGCTTACATTTAATGTTATAAATTTATATGTAAACACCTGAATGTAATGAAATTTTTGGCTAAGGTTTCTAAAGATATAATCATTAATGTCCTGTTGTTGAAACTAAAAATTTTTCTTCTACTTCTTCCCTGCAATTTTGAAGTAGATATGACTACTTGTCTCAAAAATGGAAAGAAGTATTAGGACACTTGTAACTCTAAATTTTTGTAGATTTGCACAGTAGAATACTTGTTTATTGTAATAATTAATGTAAAATATAATGATAAGTGCTTTACGGGAAGATAAAATTTTCAGACCAGAATAATTTTACTAACCAAAAATCATGAAAAGCTACTGTAATAGGATTTAATTTGCATTGACAGTCTTTCAAGAAGTTCACGATTTATACTTATGACTCCACATAACTTTTAAAAGAAATTCACATTTCCTTCTCCCATATTGATAGGTGTTGCACCAGTACTAAGTTCTATCAAGTGGTTATTATCTTATTTCTTGTTATTAAGTTTGGTTATTAAAAGCACAAAAACGTGAAAAACTGACTGCAGTACATGTGAAATTTAAATGCCATTGACAGTCATTCATGAAGTTAACTGACTTTTACATATGGTGCAAGTTTCTATAGAAATTCACATTTTCTTCTCGTCTGATGACAGGTTTTGCACCAGTACAGAGTCCCATCAAGTCTTTGCTTAATTTTTTGATCTTCTTTGTATATTCAACTTGGATTCACACTGGGAGCAATGTCAGTCCTTTGAAGGGTCAAACTTCTGCATTCGTCCCCTAAATGACTTGATTTAAACAATATTTTGTTAGATTTTTTTTGTACCATGGCAGGTCAGTTGAGCTTCTCACCTTCGTCATCTTGCCGCTCGGAAGAAACTCTAAGTATTTTGGCTTGCCCCATAAATTTAAAGAAATCTGTTTTTTTCCATGTTTGGACAGTGCATGGTTTTTTTATGTGAAAGGCAAATTATTGATTTGAGTTCGGATGGAACTAATGCAATACCAGCTGTACTCAGTGCTGAATGAATAGCACTATGTGCAGCGTCTCCCTCATTCTGCCCGTGGTATGGTTAAAAAAAAGTTTAAAGACATGAAAGTTGTATTTTTAAATGTGCTAACAAAACATGAAGAAACATTGTAACAATGGCTGAATTCTTGTTCTGACCACAGCAGCCACCGTCAGAAAACAAAAATACTTCACAATATTCCTTTAATCAAGTCACAAAGGAACTTGTAAAGGCGTGTGGCAATCTGCGAGGATCCTCTGCGACGTAATGGCTCATGCCAAATAAAACAAGCACAGTCTTTAGTACCAATGTCATATACTGAAAAATTATAGTTGGTAAGCCTTCTGTGATTAAAAAAGCTCCCTCTCCGCAGCTGTAGGTAGCAGTAATTTTCCTCTTGCTGAGTACAACACAGGTTGCGTATCATTTAATTTAAACAAGAATCACATCTTAAAAATTGTGTAATGAATAACAATGTTGCACATTATCAGATTCGTCACTATCTGTTTTGCGCTGAAATTAACTTATTAAAGAGACATAGTGGCATAAGTAAAGATAAGTCATTGTGTCCCTTGCGCTGTACAAATATAAACTTATTATGAAACATAGTGGCGTATGTTAAGAAATGTCACTACGTTTCTTGTAATTCAATGGAAAATTTTAGTTACTACGAAACTTAAAATACCTTCGACACTGTGATACAGATAAACCAATATGCCCATCACGTAAAACTCTTCAGGATGAGTGGCCACACAGTCTTAACTCAAAATCACAAATTTTGCAGTTATGGCACTATGTCTATTGTACAACCCACGTTAGCAACAGAATGCAAAAGAAAACCGTAATGGACTCTTCTGCATTCTGTTGCTATCTTGGGATAAATGGTATACTGTAAAAGATTTTTGCTTTCTCGCTGACAACATTGCTTTGTTGTACTCTGTATGTATAACCCAGCATAGCCATAGCTTACAGAAAGTGGAATAGAAGGTCTTTAAACAGTTTGTGTTCTTAATTCTTGTTTGCAAATGGATGAGTGAGTTGGTGGCCAACAAATTTTTTCTTTACTTACCTGTATGGTAATATTACATTTTTTGAAACACAATTTTCAATTATCTGCTGTAATTTTGGTCTCCATTGGTTTATTTTTAGCCTCAGCTATAAGAGAGATAATTTTTTAACTAAACTTATATGTCTCCTTTTTCTTTTGTTTCTGATATACTTGATATTTCTTCTGACAAACATTTTTTATGTTTTGGAGTAATTTTTATTTATATTGTAATTTCCTTTATAACTATAAAAAAATAGTTCACGTGTACATTCCTACAGACGATGCTGTGCATTTGCTTTTGTGTTACAGAATAAAATTTAGTTTTTGTAATACCTTTGAAATTGTATGGGTCTAGGAAGTCTTCAGACAATGTTAATTTTTCTGCAAGGTATTGAATGTCTTTGATCCATTGCTGCGATGATCACAGTCGCTGGAAATTTGACAGAGCATTACTATTGGTCTGTCAGCATTCCCTTAAGCCAACAACAGGCAAAGACAAATAGAGTGGATACTTTTGTGATTGACTGATGGAGATGGCAAATGTGCACTGGCACGGTGCTCTATAGAGTTCAGTAGTATCTAGTGGTAAGGATAAGAGACCTGCTGCACCACACAAAAATACATAAATTAAATTCTATTTCTTTATGACTGTTAAACGTGTACATAATGGTAAATGCTGTGGATGTTTTTCTGGTAAGCATTAGGTTTTTTATTAATTATTTTTAATATGTTTAGTTTAGCAGTGCTGTTAGTATGTGGGAATTGGTATTGACGCAGGTTAAAAATGAAAAATAATGACAGTACATTACATGGAGTGAGATATTGCCTGGAAGGAACTGTCAACAAACAACTGAGCAGAAAAGTAAATGAAGATCTGATGCTGTGTTTTTTTGAATTCTCAACAGTGTGAAGATAAGTAAGTAATCTTCCACGGACTTTATGTTGCAGGTTACAAGAAACAGACAGCTCTAATGATGCCAGTACATCAACAGGATATTGTTCAGTGTGGATTATGAATGAAAATGAGCCAGAACAACTTTTATTTGATGTGGTCATTAAAACTGACAGTGCTAGTGTTGATGGAGATAATAATAAATGTCTAGATAAAGAGTTTGACCATCTGTGCATTACAGCTGAAGGAATTAGTATTGGAAATCGGGGCCTAGAAGCAAAGGTTGAAGAATTTACCAAAAATAAAAGCAGTGAAATAAACAATGTTAGTAATAGATGTGGAAATTTAAGAACTGGTTTTGGGCATCTGTGTGACTATACTTGTATCTCAAGTGAAGTGGTTAGTGTGTCTCCTAATGCCCTTATCGGTAGCGGACAGGAGTATTCAGCATCTGAAAGACTACATGCCAAATCAAAGGATAAGATTTTATGTGAGTCCATAGATAACCTCAATAATGATAACGATGAAGTAATTTCTCATCTTGAACCCAAGAGTAACAATAATGACATTGAAAATTGTGAAGTAGACAGTGTGCAAATTGCTGTGAGTGCTGTTTTCGAAGAGCACGTTGAAACAGATAGTGTAACAAGTAGTAACGAAGCTGCGGACGTGGCGTGTGTAAACACTTCCGCCGAAGTTCCCCTGTGTACGACTGACACAGCTTTTCAGGAAATACCTCAGCAAACTGAAGCAATAGTAAACTGTACGAGGAAAAAAATATCTGCTAGTAGAGGAGACCGTTCTCAGAAAGAAGCTGAAACTGAAAATTTTCATGAAAAATTGAATCTTGAAGATGGTAGTAGTAGCAGACTAGAACATTCTGTAAGTGGAATTGGAAATGAAAATAGTAGGGGAAAATTTAACCTGTGTGTTAGTGATGCGGAAAAAGTAACATTCTTTGAGAGTGGACTTGTCAGTGAAAGTGGTAGTAAGAAATTGGGTCTAGACGGTGATGGAATTGAAATTATTAGTAACGAAAACAAGTGTTCCGTAAATGTTGTTGGTAATGTGATACTTTCGCCAAGTAAAATAATTGAAACTGAAGAAAGTATGGATAAACTGTGTGTGGCAATTAGAGATGATGGCAGAGTGGAACTGTCTCCACTTGAAGTTGAAACTGAAAACAGTAGTAAGAAACAGTGTTCAGCAGTTAATAATACTTGTAGATTGAAATGTTCACCAAGTAGATTTCTAAGTGAAAACAGTGTTACAAAACAGTGCTTGGCAGTTAGTAATGCTAGTAGAAGCAAACATTCACCAAGTCAAATTGAAAATAGTGTAAAAAGATGGTGCTTGACAGTTAATAATGCTAGTAAACGGAAACGGTCATCAAGTCGAATTGAAAATGAAAACTGTTATAAAAAACTATGTTTGTCTGTTAGTAATGTTAATAGAATGAAACTATCACCAAGTGAATTTAAAAATGAAAACAATAATAAAAACCTAGGCCAGGCAGTTACGAATGTTGACCTTGTGAGATGGACTGCAAGTGGAATTGAAGGTCAAGACTACATTGGCAGAGTTAGTCAGGCAAGTAGTTACGCTGGTGAAGAGGAGCTTTGTCGAAGTGAAATTGAAAACAGCATCAACAAATCGGGTGTGGCCATTAGTGTTGCTAGCAGTGTGGAACTTTTTCCTAGTGAAATAGAAAATGAAGACAGTAGTTTTAAAGTGTGTCTGGTAGGTGGTGATGCTGGCAGAGGAGAACATTCTTCAAGTGGAATTGAAAATGAAAGCAACAATAGAAAATTAGCTGGGAAAGGGAAAAGTTGTGTCAGTTCAAGTAAGTGTACAGATGACAGAGTGTGCCTTAAATATGAGGCACGTTTTGAATCTGAGTCAAGGCAGGAGCATTTAGATTATGATTCTAACATGAAACTTAATACTAATCTGGGTGATGAAAATACTTTGCACAAAATGGTCACTAGGAGATCCAAAAGAATTATAAGTAACACACAACAAGTTGATGCAACTTTAAATAATGGTGACAACAATACTGACGTGATAAAATCTAATTTAGTGTGTGCTGCTACATCAGGAGGTGATAATTCACCAGCAGTTAGTGATGCAGGTCATTTGTCAGTACTAAATGTGGCAAATGTAGATAAAACGATGTCCAAATGTGACACTGGTTCCAATGCTGATAAATTAGATGGTGTACCCCAGTCTCATAAACAAAAACGAAAAGTGTCAAAAAAGTCACAATTTTTTGTTTGTAATGTTTGCAGTTCCGAGTTTAAGCACTATATCTGTTTACTTGAGCACTATGAATCTGATCATAGTGTAGTGAGTGAGATCATTATGTGTAATCTTTGTGGTAAAGCATATAAAACAATGAGGTGTCTTGCAAAACATGTTCTTGTACATTTTGATTCCCGGAAGTTGCGTCTTCCATGTGCATTTCCGTTATGTTCATTCAAATCAGTATCTCGAGTAGATTATTGTGCTCACTTAAAAAAACATTTTCCTTATTGTATGTCTTGCAGTATAAGAAGGAAAAAGTTTTCTGTTGAAAAACGCTTGCAGATAAATAATACATTTCCTCCGTATGAGTGTCCTTTTTGCAGAGCGTTTTTCAACCGTCATTCAGCTCTGACTGATCACATTAACACTAATTTGAATGTCAAATACAAACAATACCAGAAACTTCGGTGTAAGAAACAAATTAAATCATGTAATATTTGTAAGGCTGATTTTTTATCATTAGTAGAATTTAGACAGCATTTGGCATTGGACAGACTATGCCTGAAACATTATGAATGCAGCGTTTGTGACAAGTTGTTTACCAACCATAAGGACATGGAACACCACAAGAAAAGTTTGCATGGTGTCGGTAGGGAATTCTCTTGTACAATTTGTGGAAAATATTTTGTTAAAAAATCTGTTTTAAATTCTCATCAAGAATTCCATTTGTTATGTGATTTTTGTGGGAAAAGGTTTCTCAGAAAATCTCATTTACGAGATCACATGGAGACACACATGGTTGAAAAACCATTTAAGTGCAGCAGATGTCCATTCAGTTTTGACTTCTTGAGTAGTTTGCTGAGTCATGAACTGGATAAACATGAAACTTACAGTTAGAAATTATATTCTTCAACCACATGAAACTACTGTTTTTTTTACTGCCAATCTAGTAACAGACAAAGTTACCAGAATATGTTGTATAGGTTGTTTGTGATAAAGTGAGTATTTTTGAAGATTATCTTGTCTAGAATATTAATTTTCAAAGAATATTATTTATTGTGACCTCAGGTGACAAGTTTTGACTATGGTACAATCTATACATTTTCATTGTGCCTAGGTTGCTTTGTTTGTATTAAAAAGTGGCAGGAAACTATAAATTATCTGAAAATAAAAAGTATGATTTCAAAAGTACTCACTTTATCCCGAACAACCTGTAATCGTTTGCAGTACAATCAAACCACTCTTATGCTAATCATGCATGGTAGTCTTGATAACAGCTGTAAAGAGTTAACAATATGAAAAGGGTGTTAAAGTATACTTATTTAAATTTTTCAATTTCAGAATTGCAGTTGGTACAAACTGATAACAAAGAAATTTTTACTCAAAGGCATATCTGTAAATTAATTATTATTTCATGAAGTTTTTCAGAAGATATACATTTCATTTCACAAATATATTAAGATTCTAGCAAGTTTAGTGAGTGACAAATAGTGATGCAGTATTTGCTTACTTGTCGACATTTGTGCTGAAACTGAAGTGTCAGATGGAGAGGATAACATTTTGAAGTTTTGGTAGTGGTATAGTAATTATTTAAAATATAATTTGGTATGTAAATAACCTAATTTTTTTATACTTATTTAATAAAAAATAAGAAAAAGAAATTTTGGATTTTGCCAGTAATTAATTTAGTAACTTGCTGTCATATCTATGTGAATTTACAAGTACTCCTGATTCTTAGAAATGGGCTGTTTTGAACGTGTTAATTCTTTAATTCGGATTGTCTGTTTTGGCAATAATTTCTCAAACCGAATGCAGTATTTATTACAGTATTCGAAAAATAAATTGACGTTACGAGAAGGCGTGCACAGTTTTTCTTTATTGCTTGAAATTTTTACTGTAGACACTAAGTGCCTAGGTCTGTTTTTCAGATAGTGTAGTTATCAAAATATTTATTTCTGTATGGAATTTTTAAAAAATAAAATTAGGTCCTAGCATTGCACACAAAAAGTGTGTTATTTTTTAAACCCACTCTTGTGGGGATTAATGAACGTAAATTCATCTTCTTTGTTTCTTGGGGAAAATTTTTGTGCTATTGAAGTTCTGTCGTGTTCATTTGTAGTGTATAACAACAATAAATATATGTATACACACACATGCATGTGCACACACACGTATGCACACACACTCTCTCTTTCTTTCTTTCTCTCTTTCTTTCTCTCTTTCTTTCTCTCTCTCTTTCTCTCTCTCTCCCTCTCTCTCTCTCTCCCTCTCTCTCTCTCCCTCTCTGTCCTGATGTGTGGTGCCTTGATTTGTCTTAAAGGCGTTCTCTTACGTTCTTTTTTTTTTCCAGACTTTTGTTGCGATTACAGCACACAAAGTTCTTTCTGAAGTGTACCATGTTTAGGAACAGCAGGGTTTGCTTTTATTTAATATAGGGGAAATTAAAAAATTTAATACAGATAACTTTTGTATGCAAATACAGTAGAAGCTCGGTATACCGCACTTCGATAAACCGCGCATTCTGCTATATCGTGGGGTAATTCATGTCCCCCAAGCTAATGTACCAGAAACTTCACAATCCTACTATGTACTTCAAAGGGACGTTTGTTTTGCCAGTCAAACGATCAAACGAGAGGGGCGGAGAAGGACAAAAGGCAGCGGACAGGAAGCGGTAATATACGTGTTCAAAGTTTGACAGGCCGGATGTGTTTATTAGTCGCCAGGAGTCTTGACGTCTCGCTGTGAGACGGTGCGGAAGGCCTCTTGTTAGGGGTGGTAGGAGTGGAGGGGAAAGTATCACTTGGAAAGGGGAAGGGGCAGGAACTGGCACTATGGAATCCCCAGCTGCTACGTGGGTGGGAAGTGATAGTCACAGCTGACAACACACTACCAGCTGCCTACAAGAATTTATTGCTATCAGTTCAGTTTTTTATGTGGTGCGATGTCGCAGAAAATAAAGGCTTATTCGGTGAAAGACAAGTTAAACATTATCGACATAACATAAACTACAGTAGTTTAACAGTTAAATTGGAGTACTGTATTACAGTCAGCCTGCCTTATCCGCGGACTTCGTATCCATGGTTTTCTCCAACCGCTGTTGGAAAAGGAAAGAAAGAAACGTAAAATATAAACATGAAATTCTTAAGAATTCATATTTTTGCGCTTGCGCACATAGTTTGCCATACAAACTACTAGCGTGCCACTCGTGCATGTGAGAGCAGCTAGTTTCTTGTTGTCAGACACTGTTATCTACTCCGTTAAGCAATGTGCTTGGTGCGCGCGGTATGTTTGTTTGCCAGCGGTCAGCAGATGGTGCGGGCGGCAGCGGCAAGGAAGCGGTGCAGTGTTGAATGTGCGGGCGGCGGTACTTCACTTGCATAGATCTTATCGCTTGCCACACGCTTCCAGAACTAAATGATTTGATATCTCTTGCGGGCTGCGTTGCCTGCCCGCAAACTGCTTCCACGCAGAACACATGCGTGTATTTAATTACATTGTCTTGTTTGCTCGCTTGCCGCCCACCCGCATGTAGTACACTGCCCAGAAGTGCCTCTACTGTGTGCAATTATACACGATTCCGTGTCCTGCAGCGTAATGTTTCTTAAAAAGAAAGACTGTAGTGATCCTTCTAAACCGAAGAGAATATCGCAAAATTCTTACTTTGACTGGCAAAATGAAAAAGCTACGTTTAATCAAAGACATATCTGTTGCAATTGGCCACAGGTACGGGCAAAAAAACGAGTGTGCCATTTGTACGTACGTCTCGAAATAAAGCACGACAAATAGGATCAAATGTTAGTACTGCACCGAAAACGGCAAAAAATTTTTAGCTAAGTTAATTTAATTGCAATCAGTGGCGCTGTATTAAAACGGAAATCGCTAAAACTTTATCCATGTTTACCAGTGGAGTTAAATTTTTCAGTGACGTGTGAAAAAAAAAATCGCGCCAAGTCTATTTTAGTATAATCAGTGATGGCGTATTAAAAACAAAACTGCTAACATTGTTTAATATTTTATGTTTCTGATCTGATTCTTTTCTGTAATTGATATGCACGTCATACAAGCAAGAAATATTTAGAGACAAATGCAAAATATTCACGCCCATGTAGTCATTGTGCTTGTTCCACTGTTGTTTTATGTAGTTGACAAAGATGAAGTACGCATTACACGCGAGAAATAGTGTTATCAGATGCCGTTCTATCAACGTTTGTGGAGACACACTCTGTCTGCAGTGTAGGGTGGGTGAATAGATAGCGCGGCGGATCAGGTCCGTGCTGTGTTGTAATGTCAGCAGTAGCGACCACCTGGCTCGCGCACTCTGTTGCCAAGTCACCGCGACCACTCGTAGTGATGCTGCCTCGGGCCGCTGTATCTAACTTGTGCCGCAATGCACACTACATGTAATTTTTACGATATTTAAGTGTTGTGGGACACTTTACGAATGTATTATATATCTGTACCTCGCAAAAATATAATAGCATTTGAGATTAGGAGTTACAATTATTTTTATCAATAGTACGTAGTGGTTTATGTAGGTTATTACGGTGTTTTGAATGTACGCGGTTTTGTTATCCGCGGATTTCTTGGAACAAAATACCGTGGATAAGGCGGCCCAACTTATAACTTATAAAGGATGAAAGTTAAACGTGATACGGTGGCAAATAAAAACATTGCGGCACTAAATAACACTTTATTGAAAACTTTTTTTTGTTCTTTCGGGTCTATCTCGGTACAGCGTACATAGGCTATAGCGCGGGTTAGATTTAAGTTGCTTATCTAGGCTACCAGTGACTTTGGTTTCTGCCAGGATGGCCCAGAACTGAGGGCCGGGAGGCGGAGTTTCAAGTGAGGGGCGGGACCTTTTCTAAGCACGTCACGCGGTAGCGAAGGAAGTAGAGGGGATGTCCGCGCATTATCCTCCCTCCCCTCGTGGGCAGTACAGTACATGTCGAGAGCCGTAGAGGAAAGACAGAGGACCGAGGGTATCGGCCACCAGTTCTGAGAATCATCCTTGTGTTGGCCTCCGTCCCCACACGCTGCATCGTATACACCGGCACAATCTTCGAGGCTCGACAATGCGATACAGCAAGAGCAACACTGCTGTTGGTTAGTAATTAATGTTTTTAAAATAAAGTAGTCAGAAAATATTGGATAAAAATTAGGTCTACAATTTGATTTTATTGACACACAATAAATAAATTAAATGCATAATATATTTACATATAAATTAATTACACTTACTATCAAACGTTACACAGCATCACAGTACAGAGACTGCATTTACAGCAAACACTATTACAATTTCCTTGCGTATTTACAAACTTGGTTTTAAATATGTTTAGTTTGGTGATAGGGACAAACGTGGTAAGAAGTGAATTTGCACATTTTCTCTAACTCTTTTTGCAAAACTGTATATTACAGTTACAAAAATTACAAACTTAAAAAAATTACACATTTATTACCTGCACATTAAATGCTATATAATACAAAGTCCAGCTGTCATGTGGAGTTGGAACTCAATAATGATATTGTATATAGATGTTATGAACATTGCAAATACAACATTATACAGCTACATTATAAATTCAAAATACAGTTATACAAGAAAATATTAACACTGTATACAACTGTATTTAACACCAACTTCATCGTATAGACAATATTCAAACAAGATATATTTAACAAAGGCTACTGTATATGAATGAGTGTGTGTGTGTGTATATATATGTATATGTATATGTATGTGTGTATATATATATATATATATATATATATATATATATATATATATATATATATATATATATATATATATACACACACACGCACGCACATACCATTCTAAAACGGACGTCAATCAGTTCATCGATATGAAGTAACGAGGAATGCAACAAAGGCGCCATGCAGTGGTGGATCCAGAGGGGATTGGACAGGCCAAAGACTCTCCCTTTTCCTCTAAATTGCACTGGATGAAATCGTCATTTTCCAGAAAATTAATTCCAAAAAAATTGTAGGCTCATCTTTAAAATTTCGGTTTGTAAATCAGCATGTGCTTACATAATAAATAGTCTAGTATTATTTTTTTTTTTTCAAAATTAAAGAAAAACACTTTTTTTTTAATTTATTGCTGTCTACTTCAAGAACTTTCCATTCAATGGTGAGTGCTATTCCTGAACAGCTAACTTTCTCAATAATTTCAGAGTTTATGGCCCTGAGGTTAGAGTGATACACTATCATTACATGTTCATAAAACTGGTCACAGAAGACGATAGCTGTAGGATGAAATGATCTTAAAAATAAATTAATCCATTGTTTCCTCGGCTTTTGACGCTATATTCCAGTTGTGTACAATGATTCAAGACCTGTATATTTGGGTTTCAAATTTGCTTCTTTCACGTAGAAATAGTCACGTTCTATTTCATTTAAAGACTTTTGTTTTCGGAAGAGATAAATTTATGTTTGCTATTAAATATAAAATTATTTTTCAGAATTTAAGGGTAAAATTATTGCTCTGTCGACAGCAAATCGTAGCGTTCCATACAGTGAAGATGATTTGGAGAAATTATACCAAATATGAATCCGTTGATACGTCTGCATGCAATTCACAATATAAATGAGTGCAGAAATTATTTTTAAAAAAACTTCAACCCTCTTGAGGGAACACAGAATTTGAATGTATTTCACAGACTCATCGCTGGTCAGTATTTAGAGATGATTTTAGAATTATTATAGTGAGAATCAATCACTTAGTATCAAAAAGAGGAATTACTGTTGGTGGGTAAATATCTGCACACGAGTGTACTTGGAGCTTTTCAAGTTTGAGTAAAATTTTTCGTCAAAGCACGCCTGAGCTGTAAATAAAGCATGTTAATGAAGAAAAATAAACTACAAGCCTATTCATGTTACTGAATTCAATTAACTTTCTGAATCAATTAATATAAATTTTTGATATTTATTATTGCTTGTTTATTTTCACCCAAGTCTACAACCCAATTAACTTGCATTACACATTATTCCCACTGAGGAAAGCAATAGTAATTTGTTTCTTACAGTGAAAGTCAACAGCAAACTGCCTTGACACAATGAAATATTCTATTTTTTTTTTCTGAAATAATAGATATTTAAAATAATAAGTTACATTTAATAACTTACTAACTATTATTTATTAATTATTATTAATAACATATGTAGGCCAAGAAAGGTAATATGTTTTTTTTTTTCACTTAATCCATGTATTTTTAAATACACTGCATTATCGCTGTTGAATTTAATTCATGATATTGCTGTTGCAAACACCGTAAACTCAATTTTGATTTTTTAAATTGGACCCCTAAGATGACGAAGAAGCACAGTGAGTGTTAACTTATCCCTGTAAAACACTTTCAAATCCTTTATGATGGAGTTTATGTATTTTTGTTAAAAATATTGTTTATGGAAGTCCTTAGAAATTTGTTTCAGGATTCTTTGCAATTTGCTCCAAGATGGCTGAGACGCGGTAGTTTTGTTTGTTTATTAATTTTTTTTCTAGATAGCGTAGTACGTTGTCACTTTGACCAATTTCTAGATCCGCCACTGGCGCCGTGCGTATGTTTATTTCATTGACCAGAACCATAAAAAGTTGGCAACTGGAAAAACGACATTACGTTTTAATATTTATTTTCATATTGTTTTCACTTTTAAAAACGGTAAATCGCGGGGTCAATAAATGATTCAGCCTGCATGGTTACTAATCGATGCGCTGGCATTCTCCATGCTGAACACACTACCAATAATACGAGTTGAGCTTGATTGGTCCTGCATGTTCGTGAGTTACAAAGAACTTGATTCTTTTTAGTGACATCAAAATTTCACTAGGAGTATAGAATGCTTGCCTTGTATATTATTTTGTATATTTATATATAATGTTTTGTAGTACCTTAACATTTTATCATATGCTAGAAAACAGCAAATTCAACGTTTCTTCATAAATAATTTAACAGTGTGTGTGTGTGAGTGTGAGTGTGAGTGTGAGTGTGAGTGTGTGTGTGTGTGTGTGTGTGAGTGTGAGTGTGTGTGTGTGTGTGTGAGAGTGTGAGTGTGAGTGTGAGTGTGAGTGTGAGTGTGAGTGTGAGTGTGAGTGTGAGTGTGAGTGTGAGTGTGAGTGTGAGTGTGTGTGTGTGTGCGTGCGTGTGTGTGTGTGTGTGTGTGTGTGTGTGTGTGAGAGAGAGAGAGAGAGAGATAGAGAGAGACAGCAATTTTAGTCGTTTGTTGATATCTGCAGTTTTCTGTCACCCAGAATCCAACTTTATTACAAGCTACGTCCGTACGTGCCGCCGATTACTAACACAGTTATCGAAATAAATTTATGTAAGCAAGTGTTTCATGGAAAAACAGATTAATTGTATCAGCTACAACAAATTAGTTTATGTCAATGTCATTTAATCCCTTTCGAAAATATACGCACAACTAGGAAATATGAAAGCTTTGCATATGTTTTGTCGACAGTCACAGCAAAAACTAAAGAATAGATGTTCAAGTTTATGAGGATAATGAAAATACGAGTTGAAAACTTACATGTTTACTTATCAAGACTAAAATGAGTGCGGCCACCAGAATACATAATATATTGTTGAATGAAAATAGACCGTTTATCTTAACTGTGGTTAATGCAGTACACATCTGTTTTATTTAGCAGCAAGATAACCTTACTGTGCCCTATAAAATGTTGCCTTACGTGTAAAGCCCAAGTGCTCTGCTCCAGTGCTCGCAATAGCTTTGTACGCCAACTTAATCTGAAATTTGTATAGTTAAGTTTTGTTACGCGTGTATTACAAACTATCGAACATCACATTAGTCAAATCATTAAATACTATGCCTAGGCCAAAAGATTTACAAAATATTATTGTTAAGTAATATTGAAAATATCACAAGAATTTTGGCATTATAAATTCTGGAAGAAGTAAGTAAAAGATAATATGAAAAAACACATTTCCATACTTCTTTAGTATTTATACTATAATTTGAAGAAATTACTATTCACACTGTGGATGTATTTTTTTGGAAGGTTTTGAAATTTTTCCGTTTCCCTTTTTACGTATTGCGTATTTCCATAGTGCAGGTGTGTCTGGGATCCACCAGTTCTGGCAGGATGCAATGTTTATAAAACATTACAAGTTTGTGACGTCCTTTCCATAGGCAGATTCAGGGCACTTAATTTCCACAATTTAATTTTCTCCAATTAGATCATCAGGTGTTGCGCCGAGAAAGGAATACTGCTTGCCTATGAAAAGACCCGAACGTTCTATATGTACCCCTCTCTTGCTTTTCCAGTTGTTTTATGGCAAGGGCTTCACATTTTCTCCAGTGTTCTAATGCTGGCACATGTAGTATATCCGCAGAGTGAATGATAGATTTCACAATATTCTTGCAGCTAGTTGTTGGTCTCATACGATACACTTTCCCAAAATTTGAAGCTGTCAGCATCTTCCGCCTAGTTTCGAGCCATTCACTGCTTCCTGCCTGAAGGATAGTCTCTCTATCTATTCGGCTACGTTCATCATCAGTCTTCTCCAGGGACTTTAAGAATTTATTTTCTTCTTCTTTGAATACAGAATCAGGCAAGTCTGGTACTTGACACTGTGGTCCATAATTTTTATCTTCAAAGCAACGGGCAAGGGACATTTGAATAGCAGTTCACCTACATTTATTGGCTGTACTTCTCCTTTGCCTTTCTTGTTTAAAATTGCGTACACGTTTCGTTTCCAAACGCATTGCAATTTTGTTTGGACTTATTCGATTCTGCAATGTCTTATGGAGAAAATAATGAGGTTTCCTAGTGTTGTGAGCCACCACAGTAGCTGCACATCTTCCCTGATAAGATCTTCAGCTAGCATAATTTATTCTTTCGGCACCTGAAAATTTCGCTACGATGGAATTGTATTGCTCCACGCAATTGTTGTCAACGTCAACAATCAAGCTTCGTGTCTCGCTAATGAATTCATTATACTTTCAATTTTATCATAGTCCACTTTGTTTTTTTCAAGAAAGGAACTAAGTTTCTTTCACCTTCTTTTTCGCCTGAGCAGAAGTATCCTAGTTCTTTGCAATTTAGATGTTCTCCAAATACATGACTTGGGCTATTTTCAATGTCACATTTTAGTTGCATTATTTTGCTTTGATGGTCCCTACATCCAGCTTTGCGGTAAGCGACAGCTTTCTTAACACCTGTAATAATTTTGCCAATTTTATCCTCAAGGGATTTTCGTAAAGATGAATTTCCATGGACAGTATTTTCACTTAATATTGTTAATTTCTTTCGACAGTTCTTCAGCAGGTGGTTCTTGCATTCAATTTTATCCACAGTTACATTTTTGTAAGGATGGGCTTCCAAAATCTTTTTATACACACTGCTGTCTACATCTCCGATCATTCTCGAGTGTATAACTTGATGTTCTGCTTCACTTTCTAGAAATCCCAGAACAATTAAATTACCTTCCATGCTGCTCAAACTTCCCTGGTAATTCTTATAGCATATATGTGATCTTACATTTTCTTTGTCTGTGGCTCTTGCGCAAACATAGCAGTATTTATTAGCCACTGCCATATAAAGTACCTTCTTGGTCTCATAACCAACTATTGCTGCTACTCCAGACAAAGCTTCATATTTTGTTTTGTACGATCTTTTACACCAAAATCCATCGATGACTACAGTAATTAATGGAATGCCATTTTCGTCCACATCGCCCCTCTCCCAGGCTATTTCTGCTTCCTCAGCAACAGCAGATTTCATTTGCTCTGTTGCTGCTTGTTCCCAACCATCACAGACAAAATTGTGGTACCTAGAGTATGTCATTGGAGCCATACATGGTACACGTATAAATGCACAAAACTCCTCCAAATGTGAAAACCCTGCTCCAATGCTCATGGCTCCAGCAACTGCCCTAGAATTAATATGTGCAAGCGAAGGACTTTCTGGGTCGTGGGTTGGAACTGATACAGTGGTGAGTCACATGTTACATTTTAAAACAATAACTGATGAAAACCCGCTTCTTACTTCTCTCAAGACTTCCATATTAGCAAATGTACAGTCGAAAACAGAACTATGGGAACTTGCCTCAATAAGTTTGTTGATAAAGTACATAATCTCCACAAATCTAACACCATCTACAGTTTGGGCAACAATATTAGAAGTATCGAGAATTTCAGGAACTGGGCTGCAGAAAAGACTGCTCGACATTATTTCTTCTTCAGTATTACTATCTGTTTCTAGAGTAATGGGAATGCTGCCTTGCTGTTCTAGAGAAGAAAACGAAGTCTTTTCATGAATTGGCTAAAACACATATAGAACGCACTATTTTACATGCGACATAGATCTGATTATTATTTACAGTATCAAACAAAAACGTAGGGCCACCTATACATTTACGTCAAACCCGCTCCGAATTCATAATATTGGTTGGAGCAAATTTGTGCAATTTTTTTCGGAATGTAGTTAGTCATCGATAGCTAAATTTTGTATCTGCGTACTTTTTTTGTTTACAAACTATTTATTTGTGGATATATTGGCATAACTGAAAAATCTCTACATTTTGCGGTACACAAAAGCTAATAAAACAAAAACTATATCAGGTAGGTAAATGTAATTTTTTTTGAACTAGAATAGATATGAAAGTAAAAACAGCGCATTATTTAAATTGGAAAAAAAAAATTATTACATCTTTGTCAGCTCCAGAGAGGATTTTAAGTTCAGAGAAATTGTATGAATATTCCACTAATTTCGTGTGTAATTTTTTGTGGTATCGATTTCAGCCACCGTGTGTTTGCCACCTAGACTTGTTAGTTGATGTGTTTAACAAGAGGTAGCAGCAGCCATGATATTTTTACCGAGTGTCTAAAACCCGATTTCACCCAGATATGAAAAAGTTTGTGTATAGAGTTTTTTTCTTGTGTTTATTCTTAAGAAAACATACAAAAAAAGTTTAATTTTTTTCCACTATGAACCCAGCAGTTTTTTTTACGTTCATATATATTCTAGTTCACGAAAAAAAAAACATTTACCTACCGATGTAGTTTTGTTTTACTAACTTTTGTGTACCACAAATTGTAGAGATTTTTTAGCTATGCTAATATGTACACAAATTCATAGTTTGTAAACAAGAAAAGTAACAACTAAGTTCGCACATATAAACATGAAGCTTTCAATGACTATGGTCAGTAAAAAACGCACAGAGTTTCTCTAACCAATATTATGAATCCGGAGCGGGTTTAACGTAAATGTATAGGTGGCCCTATGTTTTTAGTTGGTACTTTATGTGTGAACATAAAAACTTATGGCGTCAAGTTAATTATATATGTATATTTTATATGATCACTTATATGTGCCTTCGAACAACACACGGCCATGACAGTGGTACATGGAGGAAAGAAATAAAGATTCAGCCTGGGGAATTTATTATGGAACCATCCCACCTTTGGCTGGAGTTTGTTATTTCAGAAAATCCTGGAAAATCTAAATCAGGATGGTCGTAGCCGGGGATCGAACCCGGCTCCTCCCGAATGCGAGGCGAGTGTTATACCCCCGCACTGCTACGCTTGGTAAAGTATGTATAAACCATACGAATGACAGTTTTTATATTGTTTAGTTACAATTCTAATTCGTGAAAATACAGGTATTGACCCCACCGAGAATTAAGGCCAAATCTCTTTGGGGGAGCGAATGCTCTGGCCATTACATCACCGCGGCCCTTGAATAATGTGTATCGATAAAATCAGACTGGCACTTTAGAACCATTCAAAAGTATTTTAATCGCCAATTCAGAATACAATACAAACTGCATTGGGTGCAAGTGTTCTGGTTGACAAATTGACACAGACATATAAAAAATGAGGTAGGTGTACGCAAGTTGGTAAAATCTAACAAGAAAAACAACAATGATTCGGATACATAACTGTTACAAATGTTAAAAAGTAAAATCTATATTTACTTACGAAATACGACAGAGTGAATGTATGCAAACATGCACAAGATGAAAAAGAAATATGAAGATAAGGTGCTGTAGTCTCTGCCCACAGTAAATGCTTCAGCTGGGCTTTAACAGAACAATTAACCTATTAATCTGTATCACCATGGTGTTGACAAATAAACATTCTTATGTATCAGTTTGTAAAACTAAAAACTGTTTATGAAATTTTACTTAATTTAAATTTAAAAAATATGTTACATGATCCAGTTAAAATAACGCGAATGTTCAGATTCATTTACAAAACAATTATTGTTAAATTATATATTTTAAAAATGTGTTAATATTACATGTGCAATTTCTTTTCTAATTGTGGATTTTATGTAATTCTAAGTGTTTGTATTACCACAATATTTCAACAATAGTTAGCAAACAAAAAGAATCAACTCACATACGTACGAATGTTTTTTGTCGCATGACTGTTTGGTGGTAATAGGTTCTACTAATATCCTATCCAAAGGAGGAGCAAAACAAGCTTCGGGCAGGAAGGACGGGCCGCAGGGATGGGTGGTCAGGGGGTGTACGCCCACAGTGCTCTCTCAACACGACTTTCAAGGTCGAACCTTCCCCTCCAGTGCCACTGCCGGCCAACAGAGCTGCCTCATCCCCTCTTTTCTCATCTCCGTCGCGAGCTCGACTTTCCCTCGTGCTAGGCAACACTATTCAGGCGCTCGGCGATTCAAATAATTCAATTTTCTTAGTAGAATTTCTTGAAATTTAAAGCGATGACCACACACATTTTAAGGTTTTATGTGGCTCAGAACATCCAAGTCTTTAGTCGTATCAGTTTACATTCCACATGTTTTTGATATGTGGCCTGGAATACAGGCATCAAATTGCTTGTTTTTGACAATTTTTTTAAGATGCTTTTTAATACAATATTCAAACATTTATACTACAGTATCTAAAATTACATACTTCTACTTGTAGGATTAAAAATTTGGGAGACGTGACTCCCATACTTTTTTTTTTTTTTAATGTATAAAACCTAGCACATGTTTTTGAAATATCAAGGGAATGTAGATAGGAACCTTAAGTTTCCCGACATGAGCGCTTTATTGAGCTTCTACTGTAATTCTTTAAATAGTTGATTTATTTTAATAGAATATTAGGTGTAGTAGTTGAAGTTATAAAGAGCTTTTGTAACACTCGGCGAAAATTTATGTCTCGACATTAATTTTGCCCATAAATAGTAAACGTTTTATTACATTTGAAACAAGATCAAATGGAATTATTTAAAAATTATTTAGGTGTCCATGAACATTATAACAATTAATAATTTAGCAGTGGTTAATAAATTTTATTTTTAAAAAAATTTCTTTTGTATGCTTTATTTATATACTGTACAACAAAGCAAGTCATATTATCCCATATCAAAGAGAGTGAGAGCGCTAGAGAAAACCAAGGAGTGTTCTCTCAAAGTAGTGGAATTGTTTTCACTCCAATGTGAAAAGATAATTTAGTTAAATGGTGTTTCAGTATTTATGAGCAAGATGCAGTTAGTACTTTTTTCTTCTGCTAGGTACCTTGTCTTTGAGTTATTTTTGGATAAGGCATAATTTACATCTCTTTCATGACTGCAGCATATTTTACCATTTTAGGGGTATCATTTTGTAAAATAGTATACAGTGAAAACATTTGTGACCGTTACATGTTAAGTGATAGTGAGTTTTAAATGTTAAATATTTAATATGTTTTTAGTTTGTAATTTTACAATCATAGCTTTTATAATTCACGTAAATACTCTTTTATAAAAGTACTCAAAAGGGAACATCTTGTAATGTAAATAATTGTCATGTTACTGTGAATGTTAACTTTTATACGAGTATTATTGTTCTGTTCAGTCAATAATTTTAAGGTCAAGTGTTTATTTAGTCAGTGTAAATTGTATAGTTAACAGTTTTTGTATATGTGTGTACAGACATTAGAAAAAAAACTATACTGGAAAATTGTAGAAGTTAATGTTGTTTCATGTACACATTTAGTTATATAGTCATACTTGTACAGTTTAACATTTAGTAATATTTAAGCAACCAGTGTTTCTTCTGGTTTGGAACCTAATATTGTTTTGCTGTTGATTGTAATTGTGTCATTTTGACAATGCTGTAGAATGACAGACAAGCTTTGCATTTATAAAAGGTTTTATCCACAAATATATACCATGTTTTTATGAGTTCATTTTTGGAGAATTGTTAATAAATTACTTATTATCTCAATGTAGGTCAATTATTTTTTCTACATTCGTACTACTTCTTAGTTTTTAACATTTTATTTTAAGCACTGTCAATTTATTTTCATTCATGTGTTTTCAATAGGTAATAATTTATCTTTATATCTTATTTCTTTAGTTTATATCAGCAATTGTGTTGAGCACTCTTCTTAATGTTCATAAATGTACGGATCAGATGAGAATGCATGAACATGAGTGCGGGAGCGTAACTCTGTAAAATATTAGGATAGTGGAAAAAAAAGTATTCAACAACTGTTTAGTTTTACAAATTTTATAGGTTTTATTCCAACTATACAAGTCAGTGTTTATGGTTTGTTTTTTGAGTAGTTTTCCCTGTCATGTAAATTTTTATCTTATAAAATTGACAGATCATAAATACTTTTAACAGATTTTATTTTCAGTGTAAGTGGCAGTTATAATCATCAAGTAATTGTTATACGGGAGTAGGAACAGAACGTACATACTCGTATGACATGAATGATATTTACGGAAAATTAAAAATGATTTTGTAAAACTGTTATTTCTGTAAATTCTGTAAACTTATTAAATGCTCTGTGATATATAGTAATAATATGTAAATGTCTTGTTGATTTTCAATAGAGAAAAAATAAACTTTTATCTATTTTGTTCTACGTAGTGGTTTTCTTATTCTGATGTCTTATCTTAAGGGGTTTGTGTGGGATCAATAGGGTGCTTATAGGCATGTGTGTGTATGTGTATGTATGCATAGGTGGTTTGGGATAAAGTGAGCACTCAAAAAACCCCTGATTAATTTCTATTTTTTGCCAGTTTATATCTTCCTGCTACATGTAAACTTAAACATTGTCATGTACTTTAATTACATAGGCCTGTACAATTTTAACATCTGCCTGCCTGCCTCGAAAATTTTATCTACAATGTCTTTCTCATTAAATACAGTACACAGGTGTTGAATACTTGCTATAATCAATATTAATCTTAGTTATAAATACCTGAGCGTGATAATCTATAAAATACGGGTTTCGATGCACGGACTCATAATTTATATGACACACAGTATTGCCATTATAAATCTCATAAATGTGTGCAAATTATATTTGAATTTTTGCTCAAAGCCGTCACTAAAAAAACATCCAGCAAAATGATACACTGAATTTAAGAATTCAAGTTCCGTTCAGTTATCTTGTAAGCACTTGTAAGTACTATGAACGACGACGTTGTACTTATAAAAACAATAAATAAAGTATTTTTTTAATGTGTGAAACAAAAAAAAATATGGTTTCTAATTCAAGATACAATACTCAGACTGGCGATGGTAAAACATTATAATTTACAGATTACCAATGAAAAAACCGTAATTTCTTATACTTTTGAATTTGTTAACCAGAAACCCATATTTATTGCACATTGGACAAACACAAGGAGTCAACTAACTACGCTTCCAAGCAGAATCCTAACTCTGATGTCATCTGTTGGTGAAAACTTGAATTATGTCTGCAAACTTCGGTTGATGTTTAGCGGCCCGGTTGTTTCACTTTTTGCATGCACTAATTAAATCAAATCATACAGTCAGTACATACATCAATAAGATCATAAATAAATATTTTAAAGTATGTTAAATACGTACAGTTCAATTTAATTTGATGTTGTTTCAGTAATGTTGTATTTAAATTGGAAAATACACGGAACATGTGATTATTCGCTGCCAACCAAACAAGCAGTAATGTAACTCTTGTCAATGTTGAATGATATCCATCAATGACTAGTGATTTTGTTCAAAGGTTAAGTTTATAGTGCTCACTATCACGAATGACGCATATGTATAAATTCGCACCACTGTGTGACATCCTCTGTATTATTTTCTGGTGAGAATTATAGCATATCACATAAATGCTGAGGTGAATGAATGTTTATTTTTGTGCATTGGGAACTGTAACACACTGCACAAAATGTGCCTAAAGTTATTGACAATATATATTGATAAGGGAGGAAAAATAAAGGAAGTATAAAAAAATGAAATAAAATGTGTAAATGTTACTGTAGTGATGTGTAAGAATGATATCGTCTGGCTGCACCTAATGCCTGATGATCACCAGATTATTGTAGAGTGTAAATGTTAAGAGTTAATTTGTATAAAAATGTAGAAATATTAGATTGGATGTAAACAGGTACCACTAGTAAACAAATAAATAGTGTACCTATAGGTTATGTATGAACAACTGTATACAGTATCTCCTCACAGACAGGATGTAAGCATTGCCAGGGCTATCAACTATGGCTAGCCAAACATCAAGTCTTATGTCAAACACACAAATAAATTTGTCTGTAGTATGACTACTGTAACACACCAACTCACTTGGGTGCATAAATCTTTCAGCAAGTGGCCATAACCTCAATTGTCACAAACAGTGAGCAGAGAAACTCTTATAGGGGGACAAACTATCTGCTTCACTCTTAATTAAACAATTAAACACCATGGGCTCATCCACAAGTAAAAGAGAATCTAAAATTAAAAGCACATACCAAAGATCCATATCAAAACATCTACATTGAACAAGAGGGAGGGGGGATCAAATGTAAACAAAACAACAGCAACTCGAAAAAGGGGTAAATGAAGCTAAATACAACCTTGAAAAATTAAAAGACGTAGCTCAGAAGTGAAATCAAATGACAAATATTCATAACACTTACTAGGAGTGGTACTGGAAATTGTTACAAAGAAGGATCAGAGCGACCATGTGTGTGTTGTTTCTTCGCATTTAAACATAACCTTAAAATCTATAGCTCCTACATAAACTACCTCTGTAGCATCACAAAATAAATTATTATACTAAACTATTAAAAACAATTACTACTGTAGTTGACAGCAGGGACAAACTTCTTAACACCCGTAAATTATTTACCTCAAAAGCTTTAAAAAGAACAAACAAACAAGAGAAAAATTTCAACAACAATGAATTTCAAATAACAGAACGACGCGAGTACTTCTTTATCATAATTATTAATCAACAAATCTATGAAATAGGCCTCACATGGCCATAAACAAAAGTGCGTTGAAACATTTCACGCTATAAAAACATCAGTGAACCGAACTTGAAATGACAGGTTGAAATTTACTGGTTATCTCTCATTAAGACCAAACAGAAGTAGAGCTCGCGAACCCGCCTTTAAGTTTCATTAAAAATATCTGTCCTCCTGCTGAGGAACAACAACACCGTGACATTACAGTAAACTAGAAATCTCTCGGGTCACGAGATACAAACATCAAACATACAGACCGGCCAAAACTACAGCGTTTCATTACTTAAGAAACAAAACCTACTTCTCTATCACCTATACCAGACAACACAGAATCTTAAGGGTGACCTTAGTTTGCGTAAGTTACAGTCAACGAAATAACAAAACTGAAGACAAACATAAAGTTAAGCAAGAGACCGTTACTGAACAAAAACTTACAATTAATGCAATTAACCTTTAACGAAATTTAAAAAGAAACAACATGTCGCGCCTTCTAACAGAAAATTTTAGGTTTTTAGCTTGCAACATCTTAAGTCTGCAGTCTCTCCTTGCGCAGTTACTGTGTACTAAAGTCTTCAACGTGTTTATCAACTAACCTGTCAACACTTCCGGGTTTAAAGCGCAGCTCTACCGCTCGTGTCACATCCTCCCGCTGTCAACATCTACCTCTCACTACTTCTACGTAAAAACTAGCCAAACGTCTTATTGACTAACTAACACCAACGTTAATACTCATCTCATATAGAAATCCATCCTTCCAGCCTCCTCTGGGCTGACCCTTGAACACCGAAACTCCGCTTCCTCCGTCAAACACGTCCATCGCTCGTCGCAGCCATCACAACACACTCCAATCACATCACTCGATCACCGCTTTCAACACAACAACTCCCAAACCGATCTCTTACCTCAGGAATCCCTGCTGTTAAGCCCCGTCTATGCTACCTTTGTCCTCAAAGCTCATTTGTCATTTGCCTTTACTTTTCTTCGGCCGAAGTACATGGTACATGCACCATCTGCAGTCTGTCAGCACTCTACTTGGGAAAATCTTCCCTGCTCCCCGCAACTCGTCTTTCTCTCGTCCACGCGGCTCAGCACATCCTACGGCAGGGTAAGATACCCTATCGTCTTCTAGCGTCAGCGCGTCTCCAAGCCCGCCAGTCATGCACTCGCCTCACGATAGCTAACTCCGGATGCGGTCTCAGCCTCCCACGCCTTGTTATTGCTACAGCCTCCGATAACAAATACTGCCTCGTCCTGCGCTTCACTGGCGTACGTTACGTGAGCTTAGCTCACCTCTCAGCAGAAACTACACACGCTGCCTGTCCGCCTCTCTTACAGAAGCCAACTGACATAGAACCCTATACCGCCTAACAATTATTACATTAAAGTGAAAGTAAAGTTAATACACCAACACGATATTGAAAAGTTTGTAAGTCCGAATAAAAAAAGCAAAACCTCTGCAAAAAAAAAAAGAGAAACCGAAAATCCACAAAAACAAACATAACTGACAAAAAACTCCGTTACAATATATATGTACATATATTTAGCATAAAAAACTTTTCAATTTACAGTAAAACCCAGATTTTTAAAGAAATGCCACGGGACCCAAATATGTTTACTCTAAATCAGTGTTACGTTAAATCTGACTACATATTTTTTTTAAACCACCCTCCCCCAAAAGTTAATTCTTCATGCATGTTTCGGTGGAATCCAAGATAATTTTGAAAATGTGTATTGGCTCAAAACTATAACAAATCACATTTACCATCAACAGGTTGACATGAACCAGCGTCCACGTTCCTATTCTAGACCGTTTTTTTTCTGCTGTCCTCCTGAGCGAAGGTCCTGCACTCGTGACCCGACGAGGCTACTCCAAGGGTTACGCCATGCAAACCTGTAGCCTTCCACTCGACGCTGGCCTTGGATGCAGCAGATAGGGAATATATTAATTAATGGCCACACCGGCTTTAATTAATGTATTTCCCTGGAAAACCTATGAGTGTGAGAATCATGAGGCGTGTGTACTGCGGTAGTGCCAACATAATACTTATTGCGGTATTTGTTTTAGTTTCTAGTTATTTACTTATGTTAATTACTTTGTACTTATTTTTCTTAATGAGAGTGTATTGTGTGCATTTAATTTTAGTTTCTATCTGTTTCTGTATGTAAGTTTTGACGGGCAATGCTGCGCTACTAGAGCGCGTTCCGCCACTTTTGACAGCAGTCCTGCCCCAGACATTCAAGGGAGCACACGTGTGGGAGGTTCGCTCCGTGATGCCATCTGTTGTCCGCTTATGTCGTGACTTGCGTTGATCTGTATAATAGCAAAGCATGCATTAAAATCTGTAGTAAAATTATATACGTGTATACTTTTTTTATTTGACTTGCCATGGCCATTTCATGTACAGTGCTGTCAGTGTGATCTTGGCGTCGCCCTGGCCATAACAAGGGCACAACGCATCGCTAGTCACTACTACGCAACAGCGACGCTGCAGGGGGTAGCCACATGGCCGTCGACCATGCTCTGAGATAAAAGAGTCTCTGCTCGAATTTGGCCGAGCTCCTCACATTAGCGAAACTGGCGCCCAAAGGGTTTTCTCTACATCCTTCCCTGACATACTTATAACCGACCCCCTGCTTCCCCAAGTCGCGTCATATGGCGCCCTTAACTAGTGTGGCTTTTGTTTCGTTACATCGTTCTGTTGTAAATAATACAACCTGTGTCTGGTTTCTTATGCTGTGTCGTCTCTATTTTCAATTGTGGTAACATTATACGTCCACTGTAACTAAGGTAGCCTGTTGTACATATATTTTCATGTTGTGAATGTGGTCTGTGTCATCTATGCCCTATAAATCAATATACAAACTGGTTACACCAATCCTATGAAATTTTATTTTGCTTGTGGGCTGCATCCGCTTAGGGCCTACATGGATTTCATGCACTTCCACGCACACCATTGTCGCATAGTGCGATATTAACTGCTCATGTCATGTATTTTCTGTGATTTGTCAAAGGACCTACAGTATTATTTCGTTGAGTACCTGTTGTCTGTTATCATTACTGTTTTAAAAACGTTAAATAGTCTGCGTCACACAATCTATTCACTCTTCTGACATTCCACAACTTATTGATTACATTGCCACCATATTCAATCCCAAGGCTAAAGGTTCGGAGATGCCATGGAGGACACTTTTTCTTATTGACACACAAACCCTGAGCTAACCAATTTTTTTTTCTCTTCTTACTTATCTCGCCATTTTGGTTATGCCGGCTTAGCGACGGGACCCGGGCCACCCACGCTGTGACGCCACCATCACCTGCTAGCCCACAGACAGTTCGGGAGGCTAGTCGCCATTCAGCTGCAATAGGGCGGCATGTCCGCCACAGCATTCCCCTAGTTTTACCTCAGTCCCCCCGCGGAACCACGGGAAGTCGGGTGGAACATCTGCTCCGTGTCTGCATGCGTGCGCGCATTCTGGTATCACTCGGATGGTCTCTACCGCCTTAACCCCCTCTCATGCCACGCGTGAAGGCTGACTACCGCGGGTCATGAGGTCCGTCGACCCGGCGAAGAACCACAGCTGATCGAGATAGCTGCCGCCCCGTAGTTTTTGTGTCGCGACGACCGCGAACGTGTTAATTACCAGACAGAAAATGGGTTACAAATACAATTATGCAAGCAGTGTGTACGCCCTGCACTTCTACCTAATGACTTTCGTGCGCCGGCAGAAGTTTGCCAGTGTTCCAATCTCGCGTTCGTGTCGCGCCTCCGCGGGATGCTGGAATGTACAATCTTGAGTGCTGATCGTGAACCAGCCACCTGCTATCTCCGCGGGTAAACCGGCTCTACTGTGTAGTGATTGTGTCAGGCCGACCCTGTTACAAGTCGTCACTCATGTCAGTGCCCGGAATATGTGAACTTAACTTTCCCTATTGCTGGGCCAACCATAAAAATGATGCGCCGTTGTGCTAAAAACAGTTACCCTTGGTTGCAATGTGTGCTCACGTGTATACCACGAACATTGTATTTCCACTCTTGAGAAAATGACCTTCACACCAGACAGATTTTTTCACGCTCTACTACAAAACTCTTACAACCTACAGAATTCGTGTTTCCTACACAATTTGCAGCGACCACGGACCGGTTACTTCAGCAGGCTTGCCAAACTACCACTGATCGTATATGTGGCAGGACCGATGATGCCACCTGCAGTGGCTGTAACATGCGCATCTCAACACAGTGTGCTTTCCTGGAGGGAAGGCAACAACACGGAGAACAATATCTCTGCAATCACTCCCTCGCCTACCCTCGACTTAGAGACCTTGTACACCGCTGTTTGTAGACAACCTGCAGTCGCCTGCGTTTTCATGCGCGCACATGGCTCACCCACCAACTGTCGACACTGGGTGGCCATGCCCACCTCTGACGGAATCCACGCCTCTCTCTAGCATACCACCTGTGGCCAGGGTGAGATCAGTCGGCACCACACCAGCTAAGTTCCAGTCGTTGCCGTTTTTCTCTGGGTCGGCTGGTGAAGATCCCCAGGCATACATAAACGACTGCATAAACCGATTAACTAGATACGGAGTGTGCGAGGAGTGGCCAAACTGTGTTGGTATCCAGCTGACTGGCGAAGCACGTCGTTGGTGGCGTGCTATTAGCTTATATGGGATGTCCTGGTGGATCTTTAATAGGGCCTTCCAGTGCCGGTTCGTGAGTACTTACTCCTCATTACAGGCTCAGAGCTGTGTCATTCTTGAGGAGCAGTCATCTGGTAAGCACAGCATTCGCCACACATAAAATAAATGCAGTGTAAAAATGTGAACAAATCCTCTCAGAAAGGGAAGTGTTAGAGATTGTGGCATCTACTGTGAGACCAGAGTTCCGTACGGCCCTGGCTCTTTTTGATTCATAGTTCCGTTGATAACTTCATGTGATCAATAATTATTCTGGACTTAAACCGCGGAGAACTGTACCGCTCCAGGAATCAACCGCGCAGTGTCCGTGATGAGAGACTCTGTGACAATGCTGCCCGCTTAAAAGATGAGAGTGAAAGTGAGTGCAACCCCTCTTACCCCCCAGTGCGGGATAATCGCCGTCCAGCTGACAACCCGGCGCTTGCTCCGGGTCAGAGTGGCTCAAGTACAGGTCGCCATCCTGGTCGCGCACCACGTCAGCTGCCACCAACCCCGTGTGACCTCTGTGAAGGAGGACACTACCACTTGAGGTGTGAATGTAGAAACTACATTGAGGGTGTTACCCCTAGATTTGGCAGCAACCTACTCTCGGTAAACGGCCAGTCAGGGTGGAGCGACTGGACGTCTGCCCCAGGGTGTCAAAATCAACATGGACAAACTATTCAACAGTTTATCCTAAACCAAATTTTTAACAATATGAGTAGAACGATTAGAATTCCAGTTCATATTAATGGTAAGCCATGCTGAGCTCTCATCAACACTGCTGCCTCTCATAATTTTGCGCGCATGTGTTACATAGATGTACGAAAATTGTCACCATCTACTAGTATCGTGCAATTAGCCACTATTCAGCACTCAGGTGAGACCATTGGGGAAGCAGTTATTACAGTCAGGATACGCGATATCGAGACCACAACAGCAGCTTTAGTGTCCGCGGACTTGAGCGAAGGTGCTATCCTAGGTGTACCCTGGTTCACCGAACAAAATACTGTAGTTGAACCAGCAGCATTACGTATTCATTTCAGTAAGGGCGAGAGGCGCACTGTATACAACCTTGACACACGTCCCAAGTCTCATACTCCGGACATCAAGTTGGACGACTTAGATCATGATGTTCCACCACAATTTCGGAACGCTGTACAACGCTTACTGAGTGAACGGCGTGACGTATTCGCTGCGGCCGACCCGCTGCGCCGCACTAATGCAGCCATGTACTCTATCCCTTTAGTACATGCCCAGCCCGTGTGTGTACCACCACAAAGCTACCTACCTCACTAGTGTAGGATTATTATGGAACAGGGTCGAGAGATGTTGGTCGAAGGTGTTATTGAGCACACTGATAGTAATTATAACTCTGCGATTACACTAGCGCCTAAGAAGGATGGGTCGTGGAGATTCTGTGTCAATTTAGATCTATTAATCAGATAACATCTAGTGCAGCACCACCGCACATAAACATACGCTATTCCTTGTGTGCACTTGGCAATGCCAAAATTATGACATGTCTAGACTTGAGGTCGAGCTATTGGCAGGTTCTGGTGTCGCCTGAAGACCGGCACAAGACCGCTTTCACGACTCCTGATGGCCGCCGTTTTCAGTTTTGTGCCATGCCATTTGGGTTGAAATGCTGCGCGCCTTCTATGTTTCAAGCGATGATGGTCTGCGTGCTTGACAGATACATAGGCAATTTCACCCTAGCTTACCTGGACGACGTGTTCGTGTGGTCAGAGACATGGGAGGACCACATACACCACATCTCATTGGTGCTGGAACGGCTGGCAATTAATAAATTGTCATGTGCAAACAATAAATGTCATATTGGTAAAACTGAAATAAAGTTTCTAGGTCACATGGTAAACGAGGATGGTTACCGACCAACTGATGAACAACTTAAACTGATAACAGAATACGCTGTGCCCAGCACACGAAAACAATTGCGCAAGTTTTTTGGCTTAGTGAATTGGATACGAAAGTACGTAAGGAATTTTGCAGAAATCACAGCATCTCTCACGGACCTTCTGTCTCCCGCACGTCGGTTGTGTGGACACCGAAAAACGATAATTGTTTTGAGAAAATTAAGAACCGCTTCCGACAATGCCCAGCACTGGCACGGTACGACCCAAGTCAGCATCTGTATTTGCAAACCGACGCGAGCGAAAAAGAATTAGGGGCAGTCCTCTTTCAACTTGGCAACGAGGGAGAACACAAAATAATAGACTTCAGTAGTGCAAAGTTTGGCCAGACAGAGTGCAGGTATGACGTTAATGAGAGGGAGTGTGGGCTGTCAAATGGTACCAACTGTTCCTAGAATACCAGCGCTTAACGCTCAGGACAGATAATCGGTGCCTCGTCTGGCTGCACTCATTGCCTGAAGCAGGTAGCAAGCTAGCCTGCTGGGCAATACTGCTACAGGCTTATGACTTTGAGGTACAGCATGTTCCCGGTACAGATAACCAGCTGGCAGACAAACTGTCTCGCGCCCCAGGCGCAACAATGGCACATGAGGAGGATGAATGGGATGAGCTCCTGCCGCTAACACGCCCAGAGACTTACACGAATAACACTACAGCTGCCTGTAACGTTGTGCCCGCTTCTTAAGGAGACACCATATACACAGGCTGGCAATCTTAGTCGAGTTGTCTCTGACCAAGGCACACAACTGGCTTTACACACCCACCCACGAGTTAACACTCAACATTATCATAAATACACAACAGGTTCAAACAGTAACTAATGACGTTAGAGCAATATCTTTATAGCAGAATATGTCTTAAGTTTTCAATATCAGGTACAGAGTGCAAATACAATTGACGTGGCGATGAAGTGCAAGTGGGCATGACCCAAATACAATAACCAATATGCTGTTAGAAGAAATACAGTTAAGTTAGTGGCAAATTACCTTAGTTTGCTTGAGCCAAAACGCTAGCTCTCCATTATTAACAAAATTATTAGAGGAAAACACATCCCGCTTGTGCCAAGCTCGCGCTCGCGACGACACAACCCAGATAGTCGAACTCAACGGAAGAACAAACAGAATATAATCGAACTAGAATAGAAAGCATTAACCAGGAAACAAAACAAGAATACTATTAACTTACCACGAATATACCACGGAGTGTCGCCACGGTCGTGAGCCCACGCAACTACCCACTAACCGGGCCGGGAGAAGACTTACTGTCCAGCACACCCGCTCCAGCCAACTCGGCTGGCGCGAAGGGAAAAGGAGAGGGGAGGAAGGAGGGAGCACACAGTCATGGCCGACTACGGCCGAGCGGACACGAAGACGTCCAGATGGAGATAACAAACACTGCTTCGGGGCACTCAAGGTTTCGTCTAGCATGTAGGACCGTTAATCCACAATTTGTATACAGTACACTTTGACTATCATCTTCTTGGTTTGCAGGCTTGGGAGTCACAGGCTCCCAGGACAACGTCATTACCGCCGGAGCTGAAAACACCACACTGGAGTGTGCTGCAAGCACAACAGTCCCAGTCCCAGCACAGAATCGCAGAGTGTGCCACAGGTACTGTAGAAGGCTGGCGTGTCATTGACAACCAGTTAGAATCCCGGGGCCATGCACCGGAAACCAAATGAGCAGTGTTCGTACCCCGCGCAATGCAAAATTGTGTACGTACTAACATTCTCGCATGCTAGTGAGCTCGCTGGCCACCCCGGTGCTACTCAGACCTACCACAACATTAATCAATACTTTCATTGGCCTGGCATCGCTCGTGAAACTCGCAGACTTGTGTGCAGTTGCCATGCGTGCAACTGCTTTAAATGCCATCGCTCAGATGGAATACAACAACAACAGCCAAGACAGCCAACTGAGCCCTTCGACACTGTCGCGGTGGACCTTGTGGTGCGTCAGCGGAAAAACGCAAGAACAGTCTCTCTCTTTTTTGTGGTGTTTCGAAGAAGGACGTCAAATTAAAGCAAAAGAATAACAAACCACATAACCCTATAAATGGTATGTTCCGTACCGCCGTTAAAATACATTATACATCGTCACAGTCAACAATGCACCTACTCGGTGGGCCTGTATTTGGGCTAATGCACGAGAACAAAACAAATTTCATATGAATCAGTAAATTAGTTGCAGTTCCAAATAAAGATCCTCTCCTTGGAAAAACTATTTCCAAGCTAAAATCAAAGTTTTGACAACGTGGCCGCAATGCCAGGCCCACTACCACGAGTTTCGTCCATTCTCCTTCACTCCTCATACAATAATGGCCACCTCTTCCGGTCCCGCAGTGCTTTCATGGCCACCGGAAGTCAACGTGCGCAAAATGGCAGTGTACCTTGTGATTACAATCACCATTAAGATGTATGCCCGGACTACAGTTGAACAATATTTTCTGCTAAACATTCCTTAAAATTAAGTTTAAACACAAAGGGCATTATCTTAATTATTCAAACATATTACTCAGCATTCATAAATAAAAAAAAAAAGAATAACTATGTTTTGTGCCTTACATCGGCGCCTACTTTAAATTACTTAAATAATTTCTGGACATGATTCTAACATTAGATACAGGTGACAACACTACAATGCCTGACCTGGCCCACAGATAAACACAATTACTCTAAGCCTAGTTTATGACTGAAAGAAGTCATTGCTTGTTGACCCTTTGGCATGATCGTAGCACCATGAAGTAGCATAAAAGTTCATGGTCATATACTGATATCACAAGAATGGAACAGGTACAATATTATACAAACCAAAGTTCTAAAAGACATGTATAGTCGAGCCCCGCAACTACGACATCGGCTACTACGACAACAACGCAACTGCAACAATATTCTCAATCCCCGCCAAAAAAATAAATTAAAATTTTAATAATTCAAAAGGAATAAAATGGAAAAAGTTAACATATTGTGATCAGGAAGGATTATTTAAAATGCTGTATGTTCATTAGAATTCAGCAATAATTAGAGGCCCGAAATTTTCGCAAATGCTAAGTAACGACGATAAAATGTGAACGTCTCCTAGAAAATGATAAATTCTCCGGGCGAACGCCTAGATCTTCGACGGCGCGGCCATGCACATCAGCCTGCTGCTGTCGCGTGGCCCTAGATCCTGTGTATGGTTGACAAGAAGATACTTGCCCGGATGCTCGCACAAAGGAGTACAATAAGAATACACGTATCTCTCCCTTCCACCCTTAACCTCCTTGTAAATAAACACAGCAAGCTTGCAACACGTGACCTTTGTGTGGGGGGAGGGGGGGAGGAGATAGAAAGAGGAAGGGTCTGATGCAAGACGCTCCCAAAAAGCTTCCGCTCAGCTTAAATGACAACACGACAATTTGGAACAAGAACTGTGTGTTCTGACTGAATAACGGCGGACATATGCTGTTTCTTCACTAAGAATAATACCGCCGGCTGTGCTATACCGAGTCACACAAACACACACACCACACATTCAGAAGAAATGCCTCTGGGAGAGACGATAGCGCTGTCTCTTTCCCTCACACACGCACCCACACAATTACTCGTGCTTATCTCTGCTCATAGTTTACTGCCTAGGCCTTGAGCTTTTTGAGATAAGCAGCAAGGACGGCGAATGAGAGGACGCATTGGCATTACTGTTTCCTGTGTCACACGTTTGTTCTGAGTCATTCACCTTCATGCTCACACAGTTGGCCGTATGTGTTTTTGTCTTTTGGTTTAACTGCAATTTCAACATTTAATTTACTGTACACTACTTATAAATTATAATTTAACACACTAAACGTCCCATAAACTTGGGCGCGAAGCAATAAATCCTTGCTGGCCGGCCATTGCATTGTTATCGTACACACCATCAGTAAGAGTGTGGGAACAAGGGTAAGCCACCTTTTTTTTGTCTTCGAATGAGTCTGTTTGGACAGCTGGAAGGGATGAAAGAAGAATAAAAACAAAGGAAAAAAATCCACGGGTGGTGGGCCGTGTGTGAAAACGTGCATATTTAGCCTTAGCATTGCTTTTCAACAAACTCTCTTGTATAGGTTTGGTAGCGCTCATGTATGTCCGACACTTTTTCTGTTTGCACACTGCCGGAATAAAATCACAAACTTGTGACCTTGCTCAAAGTCAATGCGGACACGTGCGTCCACTTGTTACTTACTGGCTTTGGAACTTAACTTTGTGTGGCCGCTAAACACAGTTCTCGACTAGCGCGCGAAAATAAAGTAACTACCAATGTTGGCGTCGCTCATTTTTGCTGGCAAACACACCAGCTTCACCTGCCCAATGGACAAGTGAACAATTATATTCACCTGTCCAAGCTGATTTTTACATGTCTCGGGCAAGCGCACAGATTATTCAACGCGTGCCACAATGTGAAAGGGCACACAGCATTATCATTAGAGCATTCGTGCTAAAAAAAATGCCTAACTCGTAAAACTTATTACTACATGTACTACGACAAAAGTAACACGACATTCACCTCAACTGTTCGTCTTTTTGCGCCGGCGAGTTGTGTTTACCAGTGGCGATGCGTGACCTAATTTGAAAGGCAAGCTACTAATCATATTTGCGACTACCAGGATTTTAGCGTTTAAAAGGGAAAGAAAAGGGGGGTGGGGGACGCTTAAAACTCGAAATATTGTAACGGAATACAGAAAACCCCATTAAACATAGAGAAAGAGAGAAATAATAAAACCGACTAAAAAGCATATTCCGTGGCAGTAAGCTTGGCAGCCAGTTTAGCAACTGACGTAACGGAAATCGTACCTAAATGGCTTGTATGGCAGCTGTTATGGTATCACGTGTCGCGTCAAAGATTCTTTATCAGGATGCTTGAAGGCAATATGACAATATGTCGGAATACCTGATATCTTATGATAAAACCAAGGAGCCAGCCAGGGAGTCTGTCAGATTGTCATTTTAATATCTACAGAATGCCGCGTTGCTGTTACGAAATAACGGCTGGTGATGTGGCCGATCTAGAGGCATGCGCATTATTATAATCAACACTCTCATAAAGCCTTCGTTTAATATCCTGCCGTCAACATTGTTGAACAATGTTTGTATTTTTACAAAGAAAAGCTTTGGCATCCCAGTTGCCAATAAAGCCTTAGTAGTACTAACTCTGCAAAATTGCATATTTTCAAAGTTAGTTGTAGTATTAGTAAAGGTACAATTGATTTAACACAAAATATAGCACACGTACAGTTTCCAAATGCCACACGCTACAATGCACGCACAGAAAAACAGCACAGGATCAGTGCACAGAAAGTTTAGAATGAACCTGACTACAGTTGTATAAGGTTTCTACCCACGTGTTTAGTTAATGTAAACAAGCGTGGCGTTTTGCGAAATTTACGAATTATTAATTTGGGAGATCGGGCATCACGCTTTTCATTGATTACAAAAACAAATGTACAAAGTAAACAATTATATTTACTAATGCTGCAAACCCACAAACAAATAATATACCATACATCATTTCCATCAACTTTTTGGAGACATCCCGAACATCTGTCCGCGTGTGCGGCGATAAATGTAGCTTACGAGATTTATATGTACACGTTTGATGTGTGCCTGTGCTACATCAGTTGTAACGTAGCCTTTAGGCTTCCTTCGGCAAATTGGGTTTCCAAAATGTTTCATTGTAAAAGTAGCCTACATAAAAACTACTATCAACAATCAATCTCACAAGGATAGTTTAGATATGTTTATGAGAAGAGAGCACAAAACACCATTAACTTATAGAAATTAGTTCTGCAACATTTACAAAAAATTCGAATAAAGAGAAATTTTAAATAAGATTACAAACTTGTTAAATTATGGAAATTTCGGGTGTCGGCTTACCTTCTCTGATGAAGTCACATCGTTGCTGAAAAGTAAAAACACTGCTGGAGAAGGTTTGGCACGTAATCCACGTACACAACACTTGCGTTCACATTATTCCGTTTCATTAATGGTTTTTAGTCTCGTAAGACTATTTTTAATCCCTAGTATAGAAAGCGCAGCTAATGATGGTAAATTTCAACGCCCAGTAACCAAATTAAATAATAAACGATTTTATTCACTTGGCAGCATTGCCGTGCAGCGCGGGAATTTGCCAATATATTCAATCCGTGTAGCTTGTAAAAATCAACTGCCGGTGACGACTAGTGTTGCCAACTGAAGTTTAAAGAAAACCCTTATGGCACTGGAATAATCGCCGGAGACCTATCTTATCAATAGAAAAGAAAATTTCTAATTTACTAGTATCAGTTTCAACTGTCGTCGCCTCCCTATTTAATCCACGCATAAGTTACAAAACTTGACCGGTAGTAGATTATCTGAAATCGCAGTAACTGGTAACAAAACCACTAAAGTGGCAATGCTGCTAGGTTCGGCTTTATTCGGAACACTTCTGCGAGAAAGCACTGCAATCGTAGCTTCTAACACAGCTTTTCGTAGCCAATCCCCTCCCGTGTTCCTTCCGCCCGGTCACCCCTCCCGCCCCTTCATTCACCCGAATACTATCGCTGCAACTCTATCCACTAGAAGCGATATTCGAAGCGCTTTTCAACAGCTTGCTTTGGTTGTTTACTAGTTCTTATCTTCCGATTGACAGTGTTGTAATCCTAGCGGAATTCTATCTGCACGAGTCATAGTTAGCTTCTAGTAGAGACAAGGTTACAAGTAAATATTTATTATAATCAGAGAATTGTCAGGAAGCTGCTTGGGCAAGCACTGCTTGCCTTGCTTACCCTGACGAGACGCCACTGGTGTTTACATTTCAGTAATTCGCTTTTATTAATTGATGATGCACGCTAGAACACAGCGCTAGAATAACCTGCTGCAAATTGCACAGTAGTGCATTTTGACGAAATAGCGGAACACTGTCTCTCGTACTCTGGCCGCCTCTGCATTTTTTCGACTACCTCATGTCGTTAATCCTCCGCATGGCAGCCGGCCAGCCGCCAAGTACGTCACGAGGAAGGCTCTAGGCCCGCACATTGTTACGCAACGCCGCCTATACACGCCGCGGCACTCGTCGCTCGCGCTCACTGTTAAACGTTTTGGAAACTACGTAACTATTATAGACTTGTCTGGTATCAATTTCTTGAGAAAAATTATGCCTATTAAATGAAATCATTATTACTTTCTTTAAAATTGTCTGTTTTAACACTGGTGACCGTTTACACGAATTTAGACAAAAATTTTTTTAAGGGGAAGAAGTCGGGTAGTTCGGAAACTACGAAAACAACGCAACTACGACAAATTTCTCGGGAACCGTAGCTTGTCGTAGTAGCGAGGCTCGACTGTATTCACAAAACAGAGCTTAATAAATGCAGGTTGATTGCTTCTAAAATAAGTTAATATTAATGTAAAACAACAAGGACGATATGACTTCCTCAATGACACTGAATTAGTCGTATGCCGGGACCAAACTCACACTACCGGGCGACTTGTCAACCTAAACCACAGATAGTTGGTGGCAAGCACTGTACCCTAGACTTAGCATATCGGAAGTAGTTAGGACTTACACAAACACCATATAATTTTTAAAACCAACACCATTAAATAAAGTACTAATTATTACTATGGCCCAAAGAAATATTAAGTTGTTATACTCGTCGTATAGAAAAAAAATAGAAACAAATTTGGAATAGGGGAGGATGGCAAAGTACCTCACAATCTGATGGGGCCATATCCCCTCACTACATCTGGGAAGTGATTTGTGCTTGTGGTGACAGACTTATTTTCACGCTATACTGAGGCATTCCCTGTCACAAATGTGCGTGCGCGAAGTGCATAGCGAGAGTGCTTGAGACAGAGTTTTTCCCCCGATGGGGCTACCCCCGCATGCTCCTGTTGGATAATGGCACACAATTCACAGGATGTGCGTGGAGAGAACTATGTACAAAGTGGGGGGTTGTACACCACACTACGGCGGTGTACCATCCACGTGCTAACCCCACAGAGCATCAGAACCAGGACATCAAGGCGCAATTCCGACTTCGTGTGGGCATAAATCATGCATTATGGGCAGAACAATTGCCCGCCGTACTCTTCACCTTGCACTGCCGAGTAAATGCAGCTACTGGTCGAACCCCGGCCGAAAACCTCAGGGTCGTGACCTTACCCTGCCGGGCAAGTTTGCCTGTCCATCAAAAGAGTGCGCGAGCGCCACTGAGAACCTTGTCACACGGGGCGAAAGGCGACAACACATGCTAGAGGAAGTACACGTTCTACAGTCCCGCTACATGCAACAGTGGGTGCCCGAAACCACACGGCCTCCACGTCAGCTTAAGGTCGGACAACTAGTGTTCGTCGGCGAACAGCCACAATCGACAAAACCTAAACACTTTTGTGCTGGGTTCGCGCCCCGGTGGAGTGGTCCGCACCGCATCGTACATCCCCTGGGTGCTACCATATACTTGGTGCAGATAAATCGCCTCCGGCAAATACCAGTGCACCGAGACAGAATGCGCCTCGCTAATGTAGCCGATGACATCGCGATGCCAGGTGTCACTAGCACCGAACCAACAGCTGACACCACACTTAATACAGATAACTCAACTAGCAACCTGAACGAATTTGCACAAGTGTCCGCAAGTGGTGATCCCCTTAACCACTCGTCTACACCTATGTCACCTGGCGTCTCGACGCCCCAAGGGAACATGGCAGGCGAATCGACGATGGAAGGAGATTCCAATCCAGCTAATGTAGGTTGTATCACAGTTGACCTGAATGAAGACTCAACTGACAGCGCTGAGTTGACCAGTGATGCTGGGCTTGAGGACGAGACACCCTGCATAGCGATGCCCTCGGTAGAAGTTGCAGCCGACAGCATGCTCGACAAGCCACCTCCGGTTTTGAACGAACAGCAGGGAGCTTCTGCTCGGGCCAAAGCCACGACTCCCCCGGTATACAACTCACTAGTGGATATCATCGAGAAGAATATAGCAGCAGACGTTGAACTCTCGCTGGTGCGGGGACTACGACGACGTGCCACATCGAGCGCCGTCAGCAGGATCGATGAGTCCAGCGCCGGCAGTGACACCTGGTCGCTCCGTGGGTCCAAGCGACTATGCTGTAATCTGTGTGCTACTGGCATGACTTGCAGGGGCCCGCCCCCTCCAAGCTCAGCAGTCTATACAGTACCACTACAGACACCTGTGTTGTCCATCGCCAATAAACCTCGCCACCAATATCACCTCCGACCTCGACGAGCTCAGTGTGCCCCCATCCCTCTTGCTGCTGCCTCTAATATAGTGGGACGATAGTGGGCGTGTAACAGGCAAACAGTCTCTAACGGAGGGGGCGTGTGACGTGAACCAGTATCCACGTTCCTATTCTAGACAGTTTGCTCTACTGTCCTCCCGAGCGAAGGTCCTGCACTCACGACCCGACGAGGCTACTCCAAGGGTTACGCCATGCAAACCTGTAGCCTTCCACTCACGCTGGCATTGTGTGTGGCAGATGGGGAATATATTAACTAATGGCCACACCTGCTTTAATTAATGTATTTTCCAGGAAAACCTATGAGTGTGAGAATCATGAGGCGTGCGTACTGCGGTAGTGCCAACATAATGCTTATTGCGGCATCTATTTTAGTTTTTAGTTATTTACACATTACTTTGTACTTATTTTTCTTAATGTGAGTGTATTGTGTGCATTTAATTTTAGTTTCTATCTGTTTCTGTATGTAAGTTTTGGCGGGTGATATTGCGCTACTAGAGCGCGTCCCGACTTTTTGTCGGCAGTCCTGCCCCAGACATTCACGGGAGCACATGTGAAGGAGGTTCACTCAGTGACGTCAACTGTTGTCCGCTTGTGTTGTGACTTGCATTGATCTGTATAATAGCAAAGCATGCATTAAAATCTGTAGTAAAATTATATTTGACATGCCACTGCCTCTTCTTGTACAATGCTGACAGTGTGATCTTGTCATCGCCCTGGCCATAAAAAGGGCGCAACGCATCACTAGTCACTACTACGTAACAGCGACGCTGCAGGGGGTAGTCACATGGCTGTCGACCACGCTCTGAGTTAAAAGAGTCTCTGCTCGAGTCTCGCTGAGCTCGTCACATTAGCGAAACTGGCACCTAAAGGGTTTTCTCTGCATCCTTCCCTGACATAGTCTACTTATAACCGACCCCTTGCTTCCCCAAGTTCCGTCAAAGTAAGCCACAGCCATGGTAAAAAAAATTTACGAAAAAATCTTTAAAAACTTCCCAGTGGAACGCCTTGCGATTGTGCGGCTAACCTGGATGACATCAAGCCTGCCAACTTAAACAAATTGTTTTCTCTGGCTTCTACCGAGAAGCAATCAGGGGATGGGGAAGGGTAAACAAGCTACGCTAGCTTTTCTTAGCTCGGCTGTGTGGTAAACCTACGTCATCCCAGCTGATGACCAGTGACCTAATCAAAGCACATCACATTAACTAGCATGACCGTGGCCCGCGAGTACAGTAAACATAACTCATCAGCTGTTGTTTCGCTGGGTGCTCAGTGATGTAACTAAATGCAGGTGGACAAAGTGCTGGGTGTGCGCACAAACACGGCGAAAATAAAAGTCACTACTTCACTAGAAGGCTACAAAGAAAATAACACCACGTGTGCTGTGTACAAACTTACGTTTAAATCTTACATCACCCAGCTCTACTCAGGATAGCAGCGGCCTACATGTTCTGTATCACAGCCGTACCGTGAAACAATAACCTATCTCAAGCATAACGTGTGATGTATTAGGGGGGTGGGGGGAGGAATTAAACAAAAACTGTAAAATACAATTAATGATACACAGCTGCTATTATTAAAAAAACTGGAATTCAATCAACTCTAAAGTGAGGAATTCTTTAAACAGGGATCTGAACGAAAAAGAAGACATCTTAACATAAAACTAAAACCAGAAAAATCACTTTGTGACAATATATACTACAAATTCTACAATTAGAAGATATTCCAAGTTTGAGTCAACGTTCGTTGTTAGTAAAAATATTTAAAAAAAAAACATAAACGTTAGGCGTTATGACCAATCACATAGCAACGAACCATTACACTCCTATGCAGACTTTTTTTTACGTTTATTATTTTATATATCCTATTTTCAGATAAGGAACGAAAGAGTAAGCCAGATATGTTATTAAAATAAGAATGATTTATCACGCGAGAGGCAAACGATCGAGCAGAATCATCGGAAAAATGAATCTGTTCAGCTTTTGGAAGAGTCATGTAATAGGCTACACGAAAATGGCTTTCAGAGTAAAATTTTACGTGCATAGGCTAGTGATTCTTTAAACTATTATTAACATGTTAAGTACAGTATCGAAGAATGTCTAATGTTTTAGTGTGAATCTCTAGACACAATTACATTTCACTTCATATTCTTTGAGGTCAGATCTGAGAAAAAGTAGGCTATAAATATGGCCATGAAATTGTGCAAACCATTAGCTATACACATTTGTTTATGGTACACATATTCTGTAGCACAATTCACCACCTCAATAATATCCACCGTACTACACGCTTTAAGACTTCAACACGAATGTGTTTTGGCTGCAAGTAGTTTCGTAACTCCAAAATTAAAATACTGACACCGTAAACAACGCAACTGGCCTTACCTCGACTAGGAAAACGTGACTTCCCGCCAAGTGATTTGCACCTAGTGACGTCAAGCCAATCATAGAGCGCTGTCATCCCTTTTGAAAATTTCTGAATTTCTTATATTTACGGCGAGGTTTTTTACATTTTAGATGTTGTTTTAAGTCTCGGCATTACGCACACATGTTATTTAGCAATAAATCTAAATACCTAAATGTGTTTAGTTAAATACCCGACACATGCATGTTCCCATTTGATGCCACACCTCATTAGTACGTCTCTGCCTACAATGTTTTTGGCATAATTATGGTATTTGAGTACATAACTAATAATAAAATTTTTATTACAGCTTTACTGGAGCTATGATGTCCTTAGTTAGGAATAATGCTATCATGCATGGAACTTCTTATATGCATTCCTATCTCTTGTGTTTTTTCATTAATCCTTGAAAATATTATGAGTGAAATGATGTAAGGATTTCTTTTTCAGAGGATGATGATATGTTAAAGTACAGTATTATAAAAATGTATTGTTGTGGGAGATTTTGTGACTTCAACAAATGCTTAAGAAAGTGTGACAATAAGATGAGTGTTTCAGAAAAGAACACTTTAAAGAACTTTCATGGATATTTCATAGCAATGTATATGTACAGTATGTGTCTTTGTATGGCAATGTAGGATTATTTCTGTTAGAAGCCAAACACGTTGATCATGTGTAAACATGTTTCATGCCCAATGTTATGATGCTGTCATGCTTTGATAAAGAATACAAATTCACTTCTTTCTTTGGTTGGGAAAGAAATTCTATATTAGTATTTCTTGTATTCAACCTTTAATTACTATTGTGAGAAAACATAATCAGTGTATTGTGTTTAAACAAGCAAGTTAATGTTCAACACTAGTCTGCATGTGTTCTTTAGTGATAAAGTACAGCTTAAACTTTGGTAAATGATTTTGTTGATTACCATTTTAATAATTACCAATTTGTTATAGTATTCATGTATAGTGACAATTCTTGAATTAATGTAAAAACAGGAAACTATGTAGTATATATTTTTTTTGTAATTGTGCCATGTAATGGAAAAAAATTGTGGGAACACTTGTTCTGTGAGAAAGTAGTAATGTTATGTTACATTATGGTGAGTTAAAGGTTATTTTACATTTATTGGGTTTATCGAACAATATGTATATTCACAAATAATTATTCATTTGAAACAGTCAGACAAGCAGCATATACAAAAATAATTATTCATTTGAAACAGTCAGACAAGCAGCATATACAAGTGTTGTTTAGGATTTTAACTACTGTAAAATTAGCAATATCCATGGACAGGTTATCTAAGTTACCGAGTAACTGCAACATCTTATCAATATAAATTTTTATTGAAGAAACATTTAGCTAACCTTTTATTTTTGAAGTCAGGAGATTTATTGACACTATGAACATAAATTTAATTACCATCACTCAATTTGAAAATTTTAGCGATTTTAGAAGGTAACTTAGCAGTGCTAAATTAGTGGTTCTGTTTATCCGCTATTTATAATCATCCACTGCACCCCCCCCCCTCCTCACTCAACTAGCGTTCGTAATCTGGCGTTGTTACACTATTACACACAATACAGCCACAGTGTTTCTGCAATTATTAAATACTAGCTGACCCGACAGACGTTGTCCTGTCTTAACGATGACTATTGAATTTGAATTGTAAATCTCAAGGGCAGTCGCTAAGTGTTTGTTTTCTTGAAAATCCATGTTTTTCACATGGCCAGTTATATGTTGCCTGTTCCTGTGTCGGAATACGAACAAAACTATTTATATACTAAGAATATTGTATATCATAAAGCATTAGAATAATAAACACACTTTTTTTATTAATTATAACAATTCGATTTCAATAATCATCGTTAAGACAGGAAGCATGTAGACAAAATTATGGAAAACAATGTTCGTATTTGTTTAGCATCCTCAAGGCGTAATGGCTCTGAACTAACCGTGACGTACACTAAGAAATTCAGTCTTCTTTATTTATTTTTTGTCAATAAAATATCTCCGATCGAAGCATTTGTTTTAAACGATATTCAGATTGTTTACATCCTCTTTGTCAAATGTTTATACTGTCCAAAGTGCTAAGGTTAAAATAGAAATAATATTTGGTTGTTAAGTATTCTTAAATAAGTATTCTTAATTTTTTAAATTTTCCGTGCAATTAAAAAAAATTTTTTTTAATAAGAACCTTTTCCTGACAATAACAAACACAACAAAAAAAAAAGTGAAATCGGTCCAGCCGTTCACGCGTGATGGCGTGACCAAGGGAAATAGGAATTCGTTTTTATATATATGATTTATTATTGAAAAAGTCAGTTTTTTTGGGTTTTTTTATCAACCCACTGCTGTATATTTGAAAATGCATTGCTTGTACATCAAATTCAAAATACCACAAAGTAGAAACAAATACACAATAGCATCAATTTACTACATACAGTTGTTTACTTGCATTAATAATATTTGGTTGTTGCTTCGAATCTTAGAGTCAATGGGAACCTCTTGCTACAAAATCATTGCAGTGTTTGTTACTGAATGCATGCTCTGTGTTGCATTTGTAGTCCATAGAAAATAGTTGAGACGAAGTATTATTTGTAAAACATGGTGAAAATATCATTCACACATTTTTTGGTAAATTTGTAAGGGTGAGAGTATCAGTCTTAAATGGAAGAGCAGCAGTTGTGCACAAGTTTCTAGAGTCTGCTTGTTTTGGGTCTGAATGTTGATTATTCAGAAATTTAATTTTTTATTTACTGTTACTATTTGTTCTCTACTCAGAAAGCAGTAGTAGTTTAATTAAACCTAGCACACTTTTATTATTTAGCCTATCTTACAGCAATGATTGCATTAGGTTTTGTTATTACCATTATTGTAGTTGTTGTTGTTGTTATTATTATTATTATTATTATTATTATTATTATTATTATAACAGATTTTAATTAAAAAAATTTTTATTTTGCAATTTTCATATTGTGGGCTTATTAAAAAGTTTTGCAATTGCACATTGCTCATTCAGTTCTGATTTTAGAATATTTTGTATTACAGTACTTAATATTGTTTAAATCAAAGAACCTTAAGTTTAATTTAGATATACATAAGGATAATTTATTTGTTCATAGTTGTTAGAAATTTTGGTTTTATAATCTTTCTATATTTGACTGTACCAAACTTGAGTGTTATTCTTAGCATCTGTTCACTCGAACATAATTATGCCAAAGAAAACAAACACACTTAATACATTTAGTATGGTTCTCATTTGCATGACTGTGTCCAGAATGAACTATGTATTTTGAACTGTGAAACTCCTTGATGTAATAGAAAATACCTCAAAGTAACTTTGTAATGTTTTTATTTTTTTTTACATAAAACAACGAATTTATGTATTTGTGTTAGTTCTGTTTTCTAAGAAAAACTTCAAAGTAAATAAGTAAATGTGTTATACTTCTGAAACTTTTTATTTTATGTATGGTCAAAACTGCTTTTAAGCATTGTCAGCTGCTGTGGTGTGCAGGTAGTGTTGTTGTGGAGACATTTCCTAGAGAATAATGTTACAGTTTTGTAGCACTATGATTTAAAGAAGATGATCAGCAAGATGAAGCTTAGTTAGTGTGTGCATGAACATGGGAGGAGGTTACACGGGCAAGGTGCAGTGCCACTCCGACCTGTAATAGCTCCGTTTGTCTTGCAGGTTTCGAGTCATCTCACTGACATCTCTCAAAGATTTTCAAGCACACATGTCACTGAAGCGGGAGTGCAAGCCTGAAGTTGCTGCAATGAGTTCAGAATTCTCACCTGTGTGGATTAAACCTGAAGACTATTGTAATAGTAACGACAATTTTGTTGTACAGCAGAACAGTCAGTGTTGCGTGAATCACTCACTGGGTAAGCAACAGATATCGGTAATGATGGGGGCACCAGCCTCCAGCACAGGCCTCTGTCGCTACAGGTGGAGGAAGGCACGCAAGCAGCAAGTGGCAAACATAACTCATAACTGTAAATCAGAACTTCAGGCTGATGTTCGTTCAAAGATTTTTCATTTCCAGCATGTCGTAAATAATGTAGGTTTTCCAGTGATTCGTGATGTAGATTCACTAGAGGAGAAAAATATAGTAAAAATTGTGGAGAAGGAAGATATTATAGAAGAACTGAAAGAAGGTCTTGATAAACAAGAAAGTATTGATGACACAAATTTAATATCTTCAGTTGAAAACGTAGAAAAAGAATATAAAAAATCGAACTCCAGATGTAATTTGTTTCAGTGTAAAGTATGTGGCAAAAACTTTACCTTAAAGGATAGTTATTTTCGGCACATGAGAATTCACACAAATGAGCGACCATTCACCTGCCATGTTTGTGGCAAACAGTTTCGTGACTCTGGCGGACTGTCGCGGCACCTCAAAGATGTACACGTTGGCATAAAAAATTTCCAGTGTGTTTACTGTGGGCGAAGTTTTGCGTCTAAAGCTACCAGAGATGATCATCATCGTACCCACACTGGCGAGCGGCCCTACGTCTGTGATTCGTGCGGGAAGACATTCAGGTCAAAGGCTTCCCTCTATATCCATAACAAGACTCACTCAGACTTATTTCCACATGTGTGCTCGACGTGTGGGAAAAGTTTTCGTCGTCGGCAGGAAGTTTTGGCACATGTAACAACACACACTGGTGAGAAACCACATGTTTGTGAAAATTGTGGTAAAGGGTTCCGTGTGCGTGGCGAGCTACAGAGACACAAACTGATTCATTCAGATGACAAACCTTATGCTTGTACTACCTGTGGCTTAAATTTCAAGCAGCGAAGATACCTGAGAAACCATGAGCGTGCACGTCATGGGAGATAAATTTCTGTGTAATTTAATTTCTAGAGGTTTTTTTTTCTCACATTTGGATGGTGTTATGCATCAACCAGCTATGAACAAAATATTAGTTGTAAATAACAAAGTGTTCAAAAGATTCTTAGCTTTGAGCAGTTCTTACGAGAAATAGGCCTATTTTAGTCTTATAATGGAAATATTTTAAACACGCTACACGACCAGAAAACATTAAGACAGTTTTAAAACTGAAAACATTTTCATCTGTATTACGCAACACAATCGATTGGAGCATAGCTGGTTTATGCATAACGTCGTCCATTTATAGTATTCTATAATATAAAATTCTTCAAACTTCCCAATTTTATTTTCTGTGAAACATCATTTCATATTTTATAAATTGTGTTACAATTTTTGATGTCGTCATTAAAAATATTTGCTTTTTGGTAGTTTTGACAGAAATAATAAAAGTGCTGTCAGTCAAATTAGCTCTAAAGTGGTGTTTGTTTATTGTGTTGGAGAAAGTAATTTCTCTGAATATTTTGTTAAAAATTGTATGTGTAACCTTTATTTATTTTTATTTGTATGTTTATATTTGTTACTGCTTTCAAAACAAATGTTTACCGTTTTCAAGGATATAATGCAAGTATAAATGACACAACATGCTGTATGCATTAGTTTATATTCATTAACAAAAAATAGCTTGACTTAAAGCATTCATGCACAACATAAAATTGAATGCATCTGCGTCTCAAATTTGATGTTTACTACTTTTCCTTAAAATAACTGTTTACTACGGCCTTGTTAGGTTAAAGATTCAGACGTTAAGGATGCTGCCAACTTTGGAGCCCTGACGAGAACAAGGATAGCTGTTTACATATTGAATTGTGTTTGGTAGAACACTCACTGTTTTTATGATATCACTTTTGGACAGAAATATTTTTCAGTATAAAGATGAAAATATTGCTACAGGAATTAAAATATGAAAAAAAGTTTATGAGCGAGTGTTTTTAAATATTTTTTAAGATTGAAAATAATTTTTTGTTGACAGTTTTTAGGATGTGGAGAGTACGTAAAGGTCTTATAGCTGTGTGGGTTGCATCGAGGTGAACAAAAAAGTCAACGGTAGCATATGTGTTGTTTGGACAGGTACTGAGTCACATAGGATATGCTGTAATTTAACATGTAGTTCCATTTCCTTGATCCTGCTAAGACTCTGGAGTAGGCAGCACTCTTAGTACTACTATCGCAACTAATGGTTTTATGAATTTATAGTATTTGTGCACTGCACTATTGATGTGGGTTTTTCATATTTGTATACATTGAGGACTATGTATCTCGTGCATATGTGATGATGTAGCATGTCACACCTGTTCTTGTGTAAACGAAACTACTAAATTTATTCCCAAAAATTTTATCTACCGTAAATATTGCACTTCAAACTATACTTTTATAGTTTAAAAATCACAGGTTGCTTATTAGAAACTTTATTTAGCGGCCCTTCAAAAATGGCAATATATTGGTTTCTTTTATATTGCTTAAATTCCCATTGAAAATTTACAACGAAAACTCTGTACACTAGTTTAGTACGTCGTATGCAAAGGCAGTGCTGTTCTTGTTGAGCGTAGCAGTCTATTCCTTATCACTTTGTCTCACCGCCCTCAAAGGCATCTTAAGTCTTAATAAGAGTGTTTTGATTTTTGTAGCAGTTTTTTTGTGATATTTATACTTTCTTAAGGGTGTTCCAGTGTGGAAAAACCATAATTTTATATTTGTATAAAATAGGAATGTTTTTGAGAGTACAATTTCCTCTTACGAAAAAAATTTAGCTCAGCCAGTTTTTCCATAATGTCAGTTCAAAGTCAAAATGTGCATACTTTTACTTCATGCAAAACTTGAAAACCAGTAAACATAATGAAATGGAAAAAATCACATCAAAGCTACATGCCATGGTCTACGGCTTGAAGCATATAGAGCCCCTTTACAAAAAATTTTTATACTTAAAAAAATTTTTCTAAAATTTGTTAATTTTTTATTACTTTTAAAACTTTTTGTAAAAATAGAAAATGTTTATGTAAAGGGTTTATATATGTTTCAAGCTGTACACTGTGGCATGTAGTTTTGATGTGATTTTTTTCCATTTCATTATGTTTATTGGTTTTCAAGTTTTGCATTAAGTAAAAATATGCAAATTTTGACTTTGAACTGACATTATGGAAAAACTGGCTGAGCTAATTTTTTTTTCGTAATAGGAAAATGTACTCTCAAATAGTGTCTATGAATCTAACCCTATTTTATACAAAAATAAAATTATGATTTTTCCACACTCGAACGCTCTTAAAGTATTTGGTGAGAGATGGAGAGAGTGTATCCTTATAAGTAATATTAAATATAATTTTTTTTTATAATTACAATTTTTTTATTTTTAGTATTGTGTATTTCGTTTATATGCCAGTAGGTAGGGTATTTAAAAATGGCTAACAAGGAAATAATTCATGATAAAATTTTTGTTGCTTTAATCACTTCAGCTTAGTCCCAAAATGACTGCCCTGGGTTTTCCCCCTCCGCCGAGGTGAGCGTAAAGTATTAGGTTGAAAAAAATTAGCAATTTTTTCCATTTTTCAGAAATTGCCCACAAACAATTAATCAAAAAGTTTTTAGATAAAAGTTATAGAGCTTAAAATTCTGCATTAAATGAGTGCCAATATGTTGTACTTACACAAATGAGGTGTGTGAAAACATAGGTTATACAAGGAATACCTATAAAAGTGGCAATTTTTTTCAATTTTTCAGAAATAGCATGCAAACAACGCCTTAAATGAAAAAGTTTGTCGAATAAAATAAAAGTTGTAGATTTTGAAATTCTGTGTAAAATGTGTGCCAATATGATATACTTTTAAAAACATGGTATGTAAAGACGAAGGTTATAAAAGTTGAGTATATGAAAGTGTTGGATAATTTACCCTAAAAAGACAGATTAAATAATAAATCAAACGGTATTGGAAAATTTGTTAATCTGCATTGAATTAGCAGTAGGACGATAAATGTACTCTGATGCGCAAAATACCTATATACGCATGATAAAAAAAATGACTTATGCACTGTGGTCGCTTCTGTGGTAACATCGGTTCATCTTCCGCTTCTAAGTCATCTTCATCGTCACTCAACTGAAGTATCTCTTCTGTGTAAGTGTTGCAATGTTCCGTAGCTTCCTGGACTTGATCTTCAGAGGGAGTGTTTGTGCAGGAATGCCGTCTGCAGTTCGCACAAATGGTAGAGCATTTAATCCCTGCTTTTCTGCAACTGCAAGAGGTATTACAGCCTTTAGTGCATTTGCAAATGATTGTCATCAGAAGTGACTGTGGAGCCGGCCTTTTTTAGTGTTGGTACTGGAGCTAGGCCCATTTTGTTGGTTTCCCAGGCCCAGCTCAATGGATTGAGCTCGTAACGCAACCACGTCTGAACTTGCAAATATGTCCTTAAGCAGTGTTGATGTGCAGCTTCCAGCGTCAGAGGTAATGAAGCCAAATTGAAGTTAGTTTTCAAAAGTGATTTTGCAAACAGCGGAAATCTCAAGACATTTAAGGTATCACCACTCTTGCGTCCATACAGCGCTACTAAGAATTTCTGCCCTATCTAGTAAACTATCTGGATGGGCATCTTTGCTCATGAAAAGTTGAGCCATTTTTAGAAGTTCGGGATTTTGAACCAGTAACTTGACAAACTTTTTCTTTCCTTGCCTGTAAAATGCAGAAGTGGTATCGCAACCACTGAAAGCATGTAGAAATAGAAGATAGTTTTTCACACATTGAGAATGTGTGAAGCTGCTGACAGAAAACAAGGTGTTTGGCGACTTTCCTTTTCCTGGTTTCAAAAAGAAAATGTTGGCAGACTGTGGAGCTATTGCTGTGAGCAAGATCAAGAGATCTGTGACTTCCCCAACAAGTACAACACAGTCATGTTCTTGTTCACCTTCAATTGTAGTGTTAACAACCAAGTGGTCTGCATCCTCCTTTGCTTGTTTAACGGAAATGCCCTCACTTTCAAGTTTCTCTTTAAGTATTACTATAAGCTTTCCCTGGTTTCGGTTGTTGGACAGGAAACGTTTTTTGAGACATGGTTGCTGTCATAGACTCGGTGAACAGTACTTCCGGTGCAGTACATCTCTTGCCACGCCTTAGCCGTTCAGCTGACTTAGTACTTTTGACTTGTAGATCTTCTGGATACCCATAAAAAACAACGTATGTAGCACCTTAGAAATAATATTTTTTTATGTATGCTACATAACTGTCCAATTTCTGAGAAAGGCCCGTGAATCTTCCAAATTACGCAATGCAGAAGAAATTAAGTTCACATTGTCAGTTACTGGAGTAAAGAAATGGTAAAGAATAGATTTTGATTTTTCCTCATGCCTGTTTCATCGAAGAGTGACAAGGGATAGGGTGCCAACTCATATTCAAAGTGCTCCATCAACTCCTTGTCTGACTTCTTCAGCATAGTGATTCTGCGGAAAAGTGTTTCTGGATTCACTGCAATTTCTTCATTACTGATTTTAACTTTACACTGAAATCCTCTGATAGGCACCACTCTGTTCTTCTTTACAAACGTTACTTGTTCGAAGTTTGTTCCAACTATGCTGTTCATGGAAGAATTACCCATTTCGAAAGCTTTGTGACGATTTATAGTTTAATCACCAAGAATGCCAGTACTGATAGAAATCTAATATTCTGAAACAGTGAATGGGTCATGAGACGTAAACCAATCTACCTACTTATTAACATCTTTGTTGTCGCGTGTGATTTTTGAATCCCTGGCATTGGTGTGCTGTTCACAAGTCCTGAATGATGACAAACCACAAAAATCTTCTACTTGTGATTCTGTAGTAACAATTGGCATGGTGAGAATCCACTTTGTTAGAGTACTGTCAGAAATACCACGGCCATGGCTAAGGCCACCACTACTTTTTAACGACCGCATCAAGGTCTTCTCAGTCGTCATGTCTGTCCAGACTCCACTCCAAAACGTGTCAGATCTTCTGATTGAAAGCCAGCCGTTCACCACAAACTTCTCGTAATCTGTTGGTGCAAGTTTACCCTTGAGAGTCAACATGTCCTGTAAATAAATATGGGCTGACTTTGCATACAAAAAATGGCCACTAACATGAAAGTATAGCAACATCTTCTTTATGCAACTGAGATGCAGCTCCCAATCTCTACTCCTTTCAGCATGAATAAACTGCTTCATCAGGGTTGTCAAGTGAAAGTATTGGACCCACAGCTTGGCAGTCGCTCCACTGTTCTCAGCTTCTTCAAGTGTGTTTTTGAACCTCTCGGAAATGTTTGCAAGAGTAGGATTTGTTTCGAAGTCACAATCTAAGGAAGTTGAATTAAGGACCTCTAATAAAGCTGTTGTTACTTCCTCGCTTATTTCCATTCTCATCAATAATATTTGTCCACTAGCCAAATTACATTGTGTGTGAGCTCTAGCAGTTCGTGAATAAGCATGTCCTGACAACATTTTTTCAGTTGAAGCCTGAGCATACACAATGCTAAATGCATCTTGCAAACTACTACCATTCATAATGTACTCAATTGCCCCTAAGAAGGACATTAACAGATGAAAAGCCCCCAATCGTACAAGTACTGTACGTAGTCCGTGGTCAGCTGGACTAGAGGAAATTATTTGTCGAGCTTTGACATACAGTGGCTGGTCAAATGTAACGGAACAGATGCCTTGTTTCATAAATTTACATTTCCTCGCTGCTGTGAGAAGTGCAGTATAAATTGTGCTATAATTGCTTGTAGGTGCATTAATGAAAGGAAGATAAAGCATTTGTGATATTGAGAATGGGCTGGATGCTGTCTTCTCTTCCATGAAGCCATTCCAACCTGGAATAATAGCTCCTTTCCATTTCCCAAAAATCCACATGAAATCACTTGGCAAAAGTTTAATACTAGAACACTTCCCTGAGGTCTTCAATAATTA